>VZTV01116411.1:0-27463 GCA_013400875.1 Anhinga rufa
TATTAATGGTAGAAGAAAGCAAATGTTCTCATATGAATATCCAACAATGAATAATAAGTAATTTATGAAATGTATTTTTCCCCTATAACATACTGAATAAATTATTGATGATTACAATTTTCTCTCTTCATTAATCTTAGAGGTTTCTTACCTGCTTATGTTGAGGGTACCTTTTATTTGCTGGGCAGTTCTGGCTTTATCAGTTCTTATGAAAACATTCCCTCCTTCCTCATTTAATAAAAATTAAATTGGCATAAGAGCTGGATACTAAAGACATGAAGCAGATCCAGAGTAATCACCTGCAGCACAAGCTTCCTCGGCATGCCTAAATCCAGATCCGGAGAGAACACCTTAATGATCAAGAGAATGGCTTTGTCTCCATTTCCAACTAATCACTATATTCCCTGCTACAAGTATGGTCAATGGTGAGAGCTTTTTCTTGGAGATTTCACTTAGTGGGTTAAAGATTTCAGAAGTTAACATCTTCTGAACACTGCTGGTTCAAATACATACCAGTCATGACATTATTTCCACGCTGATTCCGAGAGAAGACGACATTTTAAAAGAATAACAGAAATACTAGGCAGTAGGAAAACCCAACCAACCAATCAGTACTGAATGGGCTGATCCTCACACAACCAAGTTGGCAGAGTCAAGCACAGAACACTTGGGTTTTGACCCTCTCCTCATTCAATATGAGATGAAAGTAAATCCTGTGCTCAGCACCTTTGGGTCTAGATGAATATGTTTGCTGCTTTGTTTACTTACATAAGCAAGGGCTAAACAACCACAGCTGTATCTCCATTGCCAGTTGCAGGATGTAATTGCAGCAGCACCTTCATGCCTGAGCTAGTTTGGGTAACGACAGTAAGGAAGACATGCTCACTTCAGCCTAGGCCAGTCACACAAATTCCCAGGCTCCCTGACAGACCTGGTGTGATCACAGTAAAACCCCTAACCTTGGTGATCTTTCAGCCACACTTCCACAAACACTTGAGGCTGAAGCTGTGTCAACCACTTTTCTCACCACTAGGTGCTTGTTCCTGCCCCAGGTAAATCCATTCCTTGTTTTCTTCAAGAACCAACTTAGTTTCTTTTGTTTGTTCTGGTTCACTACCTTGCTGCACAAATGCTTGTCCTGGCACAAGGAAGAGGGGAGAGAACAAGTACCTGTGGTTGGGGAAGAGGCAGGACTATTTCTTTTGGGAAGCAGCTCCTGGAAGAACTAACATCTTCATTGTTACTGCCACCTCTTAACACAGCCTTGTAATTCATTTAGACTGGTAGGAGCCAGTCAGAGACCCCACTGCTACCAGTGCCTGGTCCTTGTCAGGGAGCAGCAAGGGTGGGCTGCTCCCTAAGGAACAGGGAGATATATCACAGCGAGCAGAGGCCTCACCAGGCACCATCCTACTCTCCTAAAATAAGGGAGCAGGGCAGGCTAGGGGTAGTAGCCAGGGTCAAAACAGATCGTGAGGCAAGTTCATAGCAATAAGGCAGGTCTAAGACCAGGCTGAGAAGGCAGTCTGCAGGTCAGGCTCAGAGACAGCCCTTTGATTACCAGGCAGATCCATGGTGCTACAGCAGGGCTAGGTTCAATCTAGCCTACAGGTCAGGATAACGCCCAGCCTCAATCGTACACCTGAACTTAAATAGAGCCCTGGGCCCATGGGCGGGTATGTGGGGAGGCCCCAGGTGGGGCCAATAAAGGCTTATTAGTGCCTTCAGGGTCCTGCCAGTCCTACTTTTTCTCCTCTCCTATGTCCTGTTCCTTCCACCCTCCTTATGCTAGCCTTAGTGTTTGTGAGGTTGCATGTTGAATCAGACCAGCTCATCAGTTCAACTGAAAACTAACCCTTTTCTGGTTAGGTTATTTCTGGTTATATTAGTGAGCTCTCCCATCTCCTCACACTGCTATACGAACACTAGAACTGGGGCTAAAGAGGCAGCTGGAGCATGTGGCTCGGGGTTGAGAACCAATGGATGGCGGCAGTGTGGTCTAAGCGGGGTCTATGCCGCTTCTGAAACTACACCCAGAATTTTCTGGAATAGCTTAGGTATGGATTTTTCATACTGCAATTATCTCCTAATTTCATAGCAGGTATATTGCAAGTGTCACTGCTCATAGACATCGTTAGAAAATTGATGCTGTAGGTTAAGTTCATTTTTAAATTTATATAGCTCTGCTAGATGATCTACAGGCAGCTGGACTAGATGATTGTTGTAGGTCCCTTCCAACTGCAATATTCTATTCTGTTCTACAGACACAGCTGTGGATGTACTTATATTTGCTTAGAAGTGCTAGAGGACACTCACTGTCTCAAAGAACATAGTCTGGAGAAGAAACATTAAAATAAAGGAGAACCAGGCTCAAGGAAGACGAAAGGAAACGATGTTTTTTGTTGTTTTGTTGTTTTTTTTTTTATTTTAATCAGAGCTTGCTTTTTCTTTCCACACCCTGTTCAACAACCCAGCCATGGAATGCAAATTAACATTCATGTTTTTTTCAACAATAGCCTTTGTGTTCCAAGCCACACTGACAAAGCAGAACAATCCAAGCAAAACATGCTCACAGAATCTTTTGCCAGCAATGTGCTAGCAGCTTTGTTGGAAACATCTAACACTGAGTGAATCTGTTTTGGAAAGAAATCATGCAAGTTCAACTTCTCTTTACTCAGCTGAGAATCTGTTTCCTACTTTCTTGAGCTGAATTTCGATCTGTTACATCACTGCAAATTCAGTGAAGTCAATATGGTCCTACTAGAAAGTACTACTGAAGCTCTAGGCCTAGGAAGCCACACTGAACATACACCAGTAAAGGTGTAACTTGATTTCCAGGATCTGATATCCACGAAAAAGGCACTGAAAAGCACGCTGCTTCACTGTCAGAGACCACACTACTCACTGTGCTTGTGAATACAGAAAACAAGATGCATCACCAAAACCTATCGCCTTTTGATCTGAGGACACTGCAAGAGAATACTCATGATATACACGATGCCAGCTTCACTTCAGAGTAGAAACACTAAAAGGTAAAAATATATATAAATGCATACTTTCTCCTGGAATATCTAAAATTTGGAAAACTAATCCCATGACTGGGTTACTGCCGGCAGATGTCAGCTCCTGTGGAAAAGAACATATTTGCTGGTCTATTAAACTGCTGTCTAGCCTCCACCCTATTTAGACCCAAGGACTGTTTTCAATCAGCATGTGTAAAATCTCCCAACCTATCTTTACATGTGGGCAGAACCACATTGCCTGAGAGAGCTTCCTGGAACTAGCATTGAAAAGCTTTGCAGGACAGTAGAACATTTGTAGTGAAAGCAAGCTCAAAGATACACTCCAAAGTGTTTCTATCTGAAACAATAACCCATCTACAGCTGTCATCACTCTGAAATCTTCTGTATAAATCGTCAGAAGACATCCTCTCCATTAACAATGGAGAATATGTGAATATATCATAACCAGCAATAACAATCATAATCCACCTAAGGGAAAAGGATCAGAACAAGGACACTTGGTCTCTATGTCCCTTTTTTCTACGTGGCATATAGTCTTCAGCCATCGCAAGCCTGCAGTTACTCACTGTGGGAAAGCAGGTTGGCTGCTTAATGTTGCTTGAGCTTTTCTGCTGCTATAAAATGGACCAGTGTCCAGACAAACGCAGTGGAAGAGCGGGGACAAAATAGCTAAAGCATAAAAACACAACAAAGCAAAAGTAGCAATTTTAGAACTGTCATATGGGATAAGGGGAAAAAAGTCAAGAAATGAGTCACGTACCTCATTAGCTTTTGCCTACTTGACAAAAATTCCACTGGCATTACCATTTACTTTCATTAGGAGGAGCTCTCTTGGAAAAATGGATTTGATGCTTCTGGAATGTTTCGCGTCTTGTTAAATATAACTTGCTGAGCATACTTGTTTGAAAAGGTCTGTGGTTGCCTTAGCTTGTGGTCTATAATCACCTTACTAATGATTAAACCATGCCAAAAGGTTTATCAACTGGAATTTAATTTAACTGTAAACTCTGCCTTTAAAAGACACTGAAATTACTATGGTTCTAACAGCCACCATAAATCTGCACTAGTAACTAAAGTTAGGACCATCTTTTCCTAAGTCTATAACCCCAAATAAGCCATAGAAAGGGAGAACTGAGAACTGCTTCCTGGTATCCAGGATATAAAAGTCTCTTTGCCAGGCCAACAAATGCTTGTGAACAAGACACTCAGAAGAGAGACCCCCTCGATCACTCTACTTGTGCTACCAAAATTCTGTAGAGATGACAGTTTCCACCACTATTCAGGTTTCAATTTGTGGTTATTCTAAATCTGGTACTGTATTTGCAATGCAGTTAAGTGATACTCAGAACGGACCGCTTCATACTGTGTTACTCCAATTTTCAAACAGCACTTTTTTCCATCTATCAGCTTGGACTTTCCCCACCTCCCTACAGCAGGACTCTTCTCACCTTCTCTCTCCTCCTCTGTTTCAACACTGTGCATAACAGGATGAAATAAGAAAAGCAGCAAGATTTCTACTTATTTATAGCGAAAAAATATTAATAATTAAAAACCACATGTTTGTTGTTTTATTTTCTAGTATTTCTTTGACATAGTTTTTAACTTCCATTGCTAATATGGACCTATGGTATCATTATATAGTTTCTTTTCATATTTTTATATAGCATTTCAGTGATGCTGAAATGTGTACATCTCTGGAAGACATGTATAGCATGTGTGAACGTATGCCTCAGAGCTCGTGTGTTGGTTTTGACATCCTGTGACGTTTTCTTCACTGAACTCTGTGTTTAAACAAGCACTTGGGAAAGCGCAGTCCCAGAGTGGTCTGAAAGGCTCCCCAGAGCAGCCCAGCCCAGGGCCCTCCGTGGGGGCTGCACAAGGGCACGAGTGAGCAGCACGGCGCCGGCAGCTCCAGGCAGGTGCCTGCCAGGCACCAGGCAGCACTGGCCTCCAAGCAGGGCTCAGCTTACACACAAACCTCAGGCCATTTTTTTCCAAGTCATTACTTGGATACCATTCTCTCTGTTTACGCTATACTGTGAGGCAGGAAACCTTTTTTGCCCATTGTACCTAAAATTCAGGGCTCATTCCAACTGGCAAAGTGGAGTTCATTATCAGCTGGCTTTAGTTTCCAGTTCCTGTGCAAATTGTGCTGTACTTACAATGATATTAAGCTAAAATAAATGCCAAGCTGAAAACAGCCTATCTGCTGCCTGATCACGGAAGAAATTGGCAAGCGGTTGGGCTCATACTTCCTCATTTTTTTCTGTACTTTAGGTTTCAGTGGAGGATCTCATTGGTTCATCTAAACTTACTGCTAAGTAAGCAGTTTTCTTCTTCTCTTTTTCATCTGCTTGTTAGATCTGCAAAAGCAAGATCACATACACAAGGCCACTGCTTTCAAATTTAAATGTCACAAGTTAAGCATATAGATAGGTAGTGAATCATACAGTAATGCAACAGTTACTGAAATTTTATCCTGAAGTAACATTGAAGTAACGTGAAGTAACAGTGTAATGTTTTTTCCTCACCACAGCATCATGGGATAGGATTCTGGGATCCTATTGTTAGGAAGAATATAAGCTTTTAAAATTTGTTTATTTTAAAATAATTTTTAGTTTCACAGATGTATATCAAAGCTAAAAGCATGCATACCCTAAAAGGTTAAATGTTAAAAGGCAACTGAACACCAGATTAGTTTTCTTTTAGTTTTATAATCATTTAAAAGCTGACAATTAATTTTCAGGTGTATGTACTCATGAATGGGTCTCTTGGGGTTGACAATGCTGGAAAAATTTTCAACAAAAATTACTCTAGTTTTTCAAATTTCTATGTCTAGGTAGCCTCTTTAAAAATAAAAACTCAAAGATTTTATTAGTTTTACCTTACTCCAAAAGGCAACCTCTACACTTTTCAAGGGATACAGTGAATGTAGGGAAGCAAGGGGTAGAAAATATGTATGTCACTCCCTCAAGTACAGCCACTTTTGGAAGTCCTACAAAAAAAAATGCATCAGCCTTGTTAGATGAAGAACTCATTCCTTTAAATAAATAAATAAAAATTATTTGTATTCCTAATTTTGACATATTTCAGAATTCAACAGTAAAAGGGACAAATTCACAACCCCCCTAAAATCTTAATGAAACTTCATTGTTCTAAATGTAACAAAGACAAAACAGTGTACATATTTTCAAATACTAAAAAACAAATTTGACACTTGATTCTGCAAGTTGATTTTGCATTTGGAAAGGCTCAGTTTCCCAACTTACTTTGCTGCTTTTATTTTCCTATCTAACAATAGCTACCTGCAGCTGGATTCCACCGTATTCTCTATAATCAGCACTTTTACTACAGCCCAGTGAAAGTAGGCTTCCATTTCTTTTAAAATAAATCCTATTTTAGACCTCCTTTGGCAAACCTGCAGCATTTTCACATGCCAACTCATACTCAGTCTTCTGCTTGATCTTGTTTCATAGTAAGCTTCATATTAGTATGACCATAGTAACAAGGATCTGAAAATTGTTGAAGTCAAACAGTTCAACTTCCTTTAAGTCCCAGCCAGTGTCATAAAAACTCTTTGTGCAGGAGTATCCAAGGCTTTCCTCTTTATTTTACAGTGCTGATGATCGTACTTTCTTAGAAGGTGGAAGAGCTAGAGTTTTACATGTAGGATCAGTCACCTAACTCAGTAAACTAAATAGCTGCTATGTCATTACTGTTTGCCATGTGGTAAGTGCCCCAAATTTCGCCTGTTGAATAGCTTGGTTTGCAGCTCAGTTTCCCTGACCATAAACCACAGGGTTAAAGTATAGTGCAAACAACAAAACAAGAAAGGCTGATAAAGGTACAATAGTGTTATCAGGGTGTCTTCCAACAGCTGTTACCAGAAGTAGCAGAAGATGCAAACTCATTTGCAGTCCATGAATAATGATAATTTTTCTGGCCTTTTTATCTGAGCTATTTAAATGGCCGTCGTGGTCTCCTTCTCTGCAGAAGAGGCAAGAGGCAGTAGCTGATTGCAACAATTATTATAAGAACTACAATTAAAACAATTCCAGTTGTTCTGGCAAAAGTTGCTCCAACCACAGTCGTCCAAGGAAGTTCTGTTTTGAATATATCTTCCAGTCTTTCTTTTATGCCTTGTATTAGGAATAGGCAAATATATTTAAGCTTTGTTACAATCCAAGCACAAATGATGACTTGGTGTTTCACTAAGTGCACCAGCGGTAAATATTGCAAAGGCCAGCATATGCAGCAAGACACTGGTTAAATGCCATCAAAGTAAAAGTTCTTCTCCCACTTGCTACTTGTACTTCAAAGATTATCCAGGTTACAAATTGTGGAGTTCTCACATCAAGTACTTGTACTGTGTAACAGATGGCACCAAGGTCACTGAAGAGGGAAAAACAGGAGGTGATGGCACAGGAGAAAACATTAAGCTTCTTTCTTCATTTGAAAGCATTTTCAAACTATTTTTGGTATTAGAAACCTACCTGAAGTAATAAAAATGAAATCAACTGTATAAAGGGATGGTTTTTACCACATTTTCTATATGCACTGACACTGAGCATTTTCCTTCGGATGAATTACTGAACATGTTCATGATCTTTAAAGCCAGCTCCCAGGTCCTGTAAAAAAAACCAACAAATTCCCCAAAGATATCATGATTTGTACAGCGAGCTTGCTGCTGTTTTTCCCCACAAGCACAGTCAGCAGCTATTCGCAGTAAGAGAGCTTTGTCTGCATACATTTGTTAGCTGACTTTACTGTAACCTTTACATGTGATATATTGGTTTTCATGGTTGAAAGAATATCATACCAGAACGTGTAAACCATATCCTTAACTGTCTCCTTTTGATGGCCATTTAGCAGAAAGAGAAATAGAGAGAGTATGGAAATTAAAAGTATCCTCTTCACAAAAAGCACCATTTTTGATAGCTAGATTGATTCATTTCATGCTATTTCACAGGGCAAAGCAAGGAACAAACAAATAAAGAGAATAAGCTGCTTGCTGAGCCTTCTTGATGGTTCCTCAACTGGCAGATGGGTAGTGCAGGGAAATAAACTTGCAATACAGTATCTCCAATGGCTAAAATATTTCAGCCTCTAAAACCATGATCCTAGAATCTTTCACAAGTACATTTACTAGAAAAGTAAGGTACATTAATGATAGCATCTATCTGGCACTTAGTGTGACATAATCTGCTCTGAACGTTTGCTTTCAAATATCCAAATAGATGATAGTTCTGGACAGTATTTGAGATAAAATTTTTGTCAGCAGGATACAATTTTTTATTTAAAGACAAGTGGCTTTGCCAATTGTCACTAGCAATTGGCTTTACTTACCAACTTTAAAAAAAGCCACATATAAAAATATATAACTATCAATGTTTGTTTACTAAGTCTTTGAAACTGTTTTGTTGTAAGCACTGGTCCTCCACTGAAGTTTAGCTGTCTCAGGGTCTTATATTTCTGATATTTCAATGCGTCCTCAACCTCTAATATTTTCTTAATTTTATTTAAATGCAGTCTTAAATGCTGGGTTTCCTTGAGATAACTTGTAATTTATTTTGTGTTTGATTTTCAGACATCTTTAATAGATGCTCCCTGCATTTAACCAAAATACACGTTACTGAGAAGTCTGAATTTAATACTTGAGAACAGAGACAAGCAGTCAAAAAAAGGTATTTCAGAGGCAAGGAGGATACTGTAAACGATCTGAAGAGTCTCAGCTTCTTCTGTGGGACCATCAGTTAAGAAAGTATGTATGTAGATAGATTTTACATAATTCACCTATCTTATTCAAGAATACTTCTGAATACGGACAGTATATGGATGGGGCACTGTCAGCATGTGCTTACTGAGTCTGCATGGTTCCAGAAAGTGACATATAGTCTCCATAGATACACGTGGCCTTTGAGCACATGGAGAAGAGATAAGCATGCTCTAAAATGATCTACACATGCTGCAAAAAGCTTTGGGGAAAACACAGAGTATAGGAAGTTTATTTTGATGATTATATTAGGGACAGATATTGCATGTGTACTTGCTTTCACAAAAAGAGAAACATTAATATTTTTTCTTTTCTTTAAGCGAAAGGGAAAGCAGTGGCCAGTGACTACCGCTTCCCTCAAAGGAGGCTCCTCTTCCTGTCAACCTGTTAACACTTATGCATCACTTCAGAGTTATGGCTCCAAAGTTTCAAACTACTCCACACAGGCCAGCTTCTGTTTTTACTGAGGCTCTGTGCAGTCATATAGCTTCAGTTCAACGGTGTCAATATTGGTGTCTGGAGCTGTTTTTAAAATGCACTGCATTGTCACAGATTGGCCTTCTGGTCTCCTGGTATAATCTGTTTAACAAGTGGAGCATTTAGCTACTTCAGCCATAAATATACACACACACACACACACACACAGTAGGCACTCTATCTTCCATTTATTGTGTAGAAAGGTGAACTCATTGGAAGTATGCACTAAACAGGCAGAAAACTACTATTGTTTTTGCTAGAATATGCAGAATAGACATAGTAAAATTAAACCACTGTCTCCTGTGGTTGTCAGGGGCCCTAGAAAGTCAACTTTATATGTGTATAAATAACTAATGCTTTGCTTAGTCATTCATCTATTGGTTGGTCATTTCCCATGTATGGGCAAAAGGAAACACTAGCTTAAGGGTCCTATCTGCAGTTTAGATCTGTATGCTGATTTAGATCAGCATGCAGGCATATCGTAAACTTTCATTTTATGAATTTTCACAGCTCTTGTAACGGAGCCATGGGGCCTGTTCATGAAGTCTTTACCCGCAACACATTCAAGCATGGCTTCACGCCCAGCGTGGGCAGCAGCTCCATGCTGTCTGCAGTGTTCCTAGTTGGCATTTAACAGGAACCTCAGTTCCGTGCTTAGATGTCAGCTGGCTATTAGGAAGTAGTCTGCAAAATCAGAAGGATCTTTAACAGGGAACGATCAATATCAACGTGTCTTACTGCAGTGAATCTTTTGTGAACAATACAAACTGATTCAATACAGACACTCAGCATTATCATATTCCAGCAAAACTTCCACACACTACACATCCTTTTACTACCTGTTTGGTTAGAAATTCACAGAATATTTTCACCTATTGTCTATGTGTCACTCTTTGCAAAAGTGAAATTTTTTTTTGTTTAAAAAATGCAAGATTAAATGCATGGTCTGGGATGGCAGAGCCGCCTTTGACGTAGTGTATCAGAGCTTCCCCGGGATTTTCACTGGAAACTTGAGAGATGAGGCACTGGGATGAAACAAGATTTTGTTTTCATCTGCCACAAAGGAAATCACTGTCTATTGCTCTCATGTAGATTGGACTGGCTTTACACTAGTGTGACTACATTACCTTCATAGTAATTATGTGTGGGTAAGAAATACTGAAACAAAGCCCCGTTTTTTTCATGTCTGGCTGAAGAAACAGGATTTCTGAGATGCCAAAGTTTTAAACCACCTTTGAGCTATCCTCATTTGATAGACTATTAACCTACCAAAATAACCAAGAGGAGCGTTGGGATCATCCTGGCAAACACCGAGAGATAGATTACCCTAATTTAGCAATTTCTCTAACATTTAATGAGCTTCACCACAACAATTCCGGGATATCTTGTAAGGTCTAGCTTGCATAACACTCAATGCCACACTGATACCTTTCTATGATATTCTAGGAATTTTTTTCTAAGAATATTTCTGTTCTTCCAGGAAATTTTCTGTAGCCCTCTGCCATAGCTGAAGGAGTTCCCTGGTATAGAACAGTAGTCTTCATCTTGCAGATTTTCCAATATTCCAGAAGCTTAAAAAAAATTAACACCAAATTTGGTAGGAAATGAAACCTGTTTGTGCATCATTAATGTTTATACATGAAGCTAAGGCTTCACTTTAAAGGCATCACAGATTTCATTTGGAGCTTTTAATTAGACTTTCTATAGAAGTAAAGCTCTTCCAGTTTGGGACTTATGCTAAATAATAAACCCATGATATGTTAGTTGTATTATTTCAGGCACTACTAATGGGCATTACACTGATAAATGAATTTGGAAAGACTTAAAGGAAATGAAAATCAGATTACTACTTTAACCTGTTTTATACTATCTTTTATAATTGCTACGTCTATTGACTTTCAAAACTCCACGCTGATTTGGACGAACATGTTTGCAAATTTTTCATAATCTGAATAACTGAAACTCTAAAAGCGATGTTTGGTCACTGTGGAAATAAAAAGATTTATAATACTTATATATTTAGCTGCTGAAGTGGTCTGGTAATGCAAATCAAAAAGAACACACTCCCAGCAGAAGGAAACTCCACCCTCTCAAGGCCAATCGGACATTTGGGACCTAGTATTCACTAACTGCTTAGCCACTATCATGGTGAAGTGTCCCTATCTAAGCAGACTATGTGGTTCTTCCTGCGGCCAGTGATGCTGCTATGTGACATGAGAAGGAGCTCCCCTTTCAACAGTGGTGGTAGCTGTGACACTCCTGATCTACACTGTCTGTTTGCTGATCGCACAGAGGGGATTTCACCTACCTAAAAACAGGCAGCTACAGAGTGTCCCACCTTTCAACCACTTTGTGCTCCAGAATAAGGGTCTCCTTTTTCTGACAGCCCCATCATATCTATCAGCCCCATATAGATGTCTTAGGCAACTCAAGGTGTTTTAAACGGCACTGGAAGCATCTATTTAGGAAACTTAATTTCATCCCAAATAGCACCAAATGAACAGCTCTGATTCTGGCCTAATTCTAATTGTACTCCTAATATGGGAGAGATTTCAAAGAAGAAAAATGTGAATTAGAGTGTGAGATGCTGGAAAGGCATCACTTGTGAACAGCTCATGCTGATGTTCAGTTAAGCTATTTCTAAACATTTTGTAATGTCATAAAGCTGACTGAATCTAATTTTATTCTGAAAAACTATCTGCATTTGCAATATGTCCGTAGGCTTCTCTGCCACCTATGTGGTCTAGTAACAACACACTAGCAGGAACAATGTCGTGATGCAATACAGGACTAATATGGCCACCATGTTATTTAAAGACAATCATCTCTGTACAGTGCAAAAGTTCTGTATCTACTCACATCCTGATGACATCTTTCCTCTCAGAACTATTATATTTGTACCCAGAATGTTCTATTATTTATGATCTAAAATACTGATCTCCAACTTTTCTCTTCCTCTTGCCTAGGACCACAATGATCCTCATCATAACTAAGAACAAAGGAAACCTAGATGCCTGGAGGGAGACTTTCTGATTCCTTTACTGCCCTTAGATGTAAATAACTACCAGAGCCCAAAGTACCTGATGCCAGAAAATGATGTATAATTCCTGCTAAAATAATGGTCTCTCTCCCACTGCAGCAAAAGGGTACTGCTGGTTTCAATGGGACAGGACTAGATCGAGATGGAAGCGTGGGAATTGATGCTGAATGCTTTCCAGTGTCCCACTTTTATTCAGACTCATGAGAAAGAATATTGTTGACTATAGGTAAAAAGAAGATGGGACACATTCAGAAGTATTTTGGGTTTGTCCCAATACTCTATTCTGAAATTTAGGAATGTCATTTGGAGAAGTTTCATGATACAAAAGTAGTATAGGAACACAGTGAACTTAAAATTATGAGAATGATGAACTAAAAATAATTCAGAAGTAGGAAAATGTGGTAAGTTTAAACCTACTAAGGCAATATTTAAAGACATATATGTCATCAAATCTTAGGGAGTAGAC
This sequence comes from Anhinga rufa, assembly GCA_013400875.1. Classification (NCBI taxonomy): domain Eukaryota; kingdom Metazoa; phylum Chordata; class Aves; order Suliformes; family Anhingidae; genus Anhinga; species Anhinga rufa. The sequence continues at coordinate 12,780 of VZTV01116411.1, forward strand.
TCACTGAAGAATATCAAGAGTAATTTTCAAATATACCCTGCAGAGTTTAAATATAAAGGTACATTTTCCAGAAATATTGTTTCTTACTACTGAGGAGAATAATCTGGTGTATCCCCATTCTTTTGAAGTTTAGGCTGCTGCCTGTAGTTTTATTCTTTCAGTGCCACACAAACTGTAGTCTTAAATTCACCCCTTTATTGTTAAAGAGTTTCATGTAAACAATATCCAGGCTTTTATTCATGAAACATGAATTTTAAAAAAGAAAGAATATCCATTCAACAGTACACTCATGCCTATCAACACCTGATAATTAAAGAAATATAGTGTAATTCAATTGTACGTTCGAAAAAGCTAACCTACCTTGTTGAAACTGGAGTAGCTCATGCTTCTGTTTTCTCCTCTGTGTTGTTAAAATACTGCTCATTGTAAAAGAAGAAGCAAATGAAATTAAAGAGAAGCTAAAATAAAGAAGTTACTTTAAAACCCAAAATGTCTGGGATGTCTTTACATATTTAGAATCTGAGTCTTTCTCTAAGCATTTATAATGTTTTTATGCCACCACAGACTCAGCCAAAACAGCAATAGCAAGAGATACAAATATTGTAATACATACAATAACCTCACAGCCATCCTAGATTTACTCTGGTTGTCTAGAATTTTAGAGTAACAGGAAATAGTAAAAAAACTCAGATACTCTTACTTAGAATGTAATTCTCCTAATTAATTACTTGTGTTAAGGGGAATACCTGTTAATAGCCTCTGGCATATTACGCACAATTGAGCTGCTCTGATTCTCTTTCACAGAAAAGGGAACATAAACACTCATTGTCCAATTTTTTTTTTGTTATTTCAGGAGGACATTCTATCACTCTGTCAATATTCTTTGGGTTCCCAATATGTTTGCTAGGATTCCTCTCTGAAAATTTTCTAAAAATCCCTCTTCTACCAACATAGAATAGAAAAAAAAAAAAGAGCTTTTGGTATTTTACTTACGGCAAGAATGATATAAACTATTTAATTGCATATAGTTCACCTCACCTGTCCCTTCAGGCAGCTTAAACAGCTTGAAGACAAGCCTTCAGAGCCATTTCAAAATTTTCTAAGAAATGCATAAAAATATTTTAGAAAAAAATGCTCTTAAATAACAAAATACTACAAGCAATATGAGAAGGAATAGGGAAAAGAATAGTCCATGGGAAATAGGTTGTGATTCTTACAAGGTCATGGCTCTCGTAAGGTAAGTATAGATGAGCAAGACGAAAGGTGCTACTGAGCAAGCATACCTCCTTTTACATCAGCACTACCCATTCTCGCCGCTTATTACTCAATTCTGCATCTCAGATTGGATCATTGCTGTTTTTATGGAGTACTATGACTTTCCATTTGTCCAGGGAGGTTTAAGAAAGCATCTTCTCATTGCTGTAGAAATTAATACGTATAAATAACAACATCACTGAAAAATTAGCTCACCTGTAATGAAAATTCCTTCCTGGGACTTTCTTAATCACTTTCAAGAATCTCAAATGTACACAGTACATTTTAACTGGGGTTGAAAAACATAAGTGGCCTTGAACGAGTGGTTGAAACAACCACAAAACCTCTGCATTTTTGATCCAAGTTTTGGTTCCAAGCCTTAGAATGACAACAGCCTTTCCCCCAAAGTAGACGCTTGTTAAAGTCCTAAAAAGTTATCTGGAGCATGCCTTGCTTTGCTCCTGTCCACTACCAGCTGCAAGCTGGTATCCTGTGTAGACAACAGCATTCAGCAAGCAGGTATCTGCACCAGAATATTTTGTGTAATGACAAGGGCACTGGGTAAAACATGTCTACCATCTTCTCTGACTTGCCCTTGAAAGCTTCTCCTTTGCTCTAGCCACCACAGATTTGCAGACAGAATTTCCTTTTGCTAGTTCCTGATGCTGAGCACACCTTGCGGCTATCTCCATGTACCGTAGATGCTGAATTTGACTTACATTACTACAATGCACTACATTTTGTTGATATTTCTCAGACAGGGCTTGTGACTTGAAAGGGGCTGCAACATGCTTTCAGCAAGACACCAGCACACTTGCCAGCTTTGGGCTTTTTTGGAATTATTATATGGAATTTGGGTCATAAAATTATTCTTGTTGATGGAACAGATGGCACACATCTGAAAAGCAGGTTTATTGCTATTTCTGAGAAAAAAGCACAAGGCAATATGCTGTTTATTACCACCATGAATGATATTGCAATTCCTAATATTCCACCTATCAATGTCAAAAGGTAAGGTCACAGAGGATGGGAGCCCTACGTCTGCCAAGTTGTTGTCCAACGGAACATTATCAGGATACTGTTGCTACAAGCTGTCCTCTCTGGGTGGCGGTAAGCAAGGACTGCAAAACTGGTAAGGAGAATTGCAACAACACAAAGCCTTCACTCAGCTAACATCCTACAAGAAGCCGCTACCAACATTAAATTAGCAATGAGAAGCAACAACGTGCAAGTTAGATGGGTGTGTGCTGAGGCAGTGAGCAGGCCTTTTCATAGCATAGCGCTTTTGGGGTATGCTGTAATTGAGGTTTGCTAGGTGTTCTGCAAACTCAGGAAGTGCAATTTGCACCTCATTGTGCCAGAAACTGAATGAGTCAGATGCTTAAAGCTTCAATTTTAGCTTCACTTCTGCCTCCTCATTGTTCTGACTAATAGGATGTTATCATAGTCAGCTAAGTATGGTAAAAGCCAGCTGCATAGCCTCTAGGTTAGAGCACAGCCAGGCTCACGCTGGTGTCAAAGCTAAAAAACACCCACAGATTTCAGTGGCACAGCTGCAGGCCACTCCATCTAACTGTAAGCACACAAGTTATTAACTGCACTAAGAAACATATAAATCAAGATACATTTAACAATACAACACACTGTACTGCTATCAGAGCATCAGAAGTCATTAGAATCTCAATTTTTATTGGAATCTCAAATCTTAATCTGAAACATCTTTAAGAGGCCAGAAGTTCAGAAGGAACTAAGCAGATAGACATAAGACTTCTAAAATATTAAAAAAACTAATACCCCCCAAAACAAGAGATGTAAAATAGGCAGCAACTTGAAATGCAAATCTAGCTCTTTAAACACAGGGAAAAAAAAATCCAGAAAAATATTCTGTACCGTTTAGGCCCCAGATGTGCGCACTGCAGGATTAGTGCCATACTTGTTAACTTGTTATGGACTTGGTCCTGTGTAACAGGCAATAACGAAGCCGCTGTCTTTTGTGAGACCCCATATATAAAGACTTACTGGCAATTTTCATAGTCAGTGTACACAGCTACAGAATCCAGGCTTCTTTCCGATTTATTCGATTATTTACTACAAATAAAGTATTTCATAAAACATTTTTTATCAGTGGGTAGGACTTTTTCTTCTTCTGTTTATAAATGAACTTTAATGGTCAATGAAACTGAGGGTGAAATTAGTTAAAAAAATGTAATGTTTGAAAGATTTAGTAGCAGTTTTCTTTCCCTGCGCTCTCCCACTGAAACCATGACTTGGCAATCAGGTGATGACTGTTCTCCTTTCTGATCCTGTGTAAGACAAAACCTTGGTCTGACAAGTGATATTGTGAGAACAGATCTAAAACTGCCTGGAGCTCTCTGGCAGAATCAGGCCAAGGGACTTGATGCTAACTCTACAAAAGGTAATGAAGGTTTGCTGTCGGCTATTGACTGAGTAATATTAGATTTGGTTCTGTAAAGCTGCTCTAACTACAGAAAGTGAGGACCTCATCATTCAGTAGTCTTACTAGTTAGTCCACGACATTTTTTCTCAAAAACTGAGATAAGGTCAATGGTGAGAGGCAGAAGCTTCCCCACCTCCCCTGAAAAACTGCAGAGAGAAAGACCTGGGTAATTTAACTTTGACACAAAGGTCAGACATAAACCTTCTGTACTATATTCTGTACTCTCAGAATACTGCAGCTGACAGCAAGGAACCCTCCTTTCTAACAGATGTCAGGTGGATTTCAATAAATATTGAAAACATGGATAGTTTTTGGAGCCTGATGTGAACACCGATGAGTCTGAGGTTTACTGCATGCAATTTTTAACCTCCTTAGAGGCCCAGGATGATCAGCCTTACCCACCCGTCCAGCACTACCCGCTTTTTGGGTCAAAGAGCCATAAAAATGGGGTCAGATGAGGAGCTCATTATTTCCAGTCTTCTCAGCAGTCTGCTCTGAGTGTGTCTCTTGGCTTCTCCATGACGTAAATGGCATTGTTTGTGAAACAATATGATGTTTATAATGGTTTGCAGAGCACTATGAATTGTGCATACTCAACAAGCATTAACAGCTGTTATGTCGTGTAACAAACTTTTATAAACTTCCAAGGATATAGACTAATTATTTCTTGAACAATAAACCTGCTTCTTCTGTAATAGCCTTACTTAAATCACCTATCAAACTGTCAATACATCGGCAGTAGCTGTTAGATAAACTAATACAGGAATTAAAAGAAATTTTAAATCGAATTTGCCACATCGGAAGTAGCAACATTTTCAGAGGGGTTTTGGTTAAAAGAAATATTAAAGAATAGTGTACCCTTAGCAAATAATTCAACGTTTTCAGAAACCGTAACCTGTCCGATTCCCGTGGGACCTGCTGCGGCTCCACTGAGGTAACGGTACGGCTCCAGGGTCACAGCCGGCCGACCCACGAGGCCGGTATGTCACAGCGGCACGTGACGTACCTTCCGGAGCTGCTGCTTCTATCCGTGACGAAATACGGTTAAAGGCGTGCAGAATTCTAGCTTCTACAAGAGAAAGCAAGCAGCCGGGAGGGCAAAACCCTCTCATCACAGACCCCGCCGCACCCGNTCCAGCAGCCGGCCCCGCGGGGCAGCGGCCTCTCCGCACGGGCGTCGGCGGGCGAGGAGCGACCGGGCCGCGGAAACCTTATTGTTGTTCGGGACGGTAAAATGCTGTGGTGGCTGCTCGTTCCAGGAGGCCTCATTAATACTAATTATAGCTCCTCATTGCAGTCTCATTACATTGCTGTTAAGAAATAAACTAAAAAATACAAACTCGGGGAACTGTCAGGTCAGTAATGAAATGAGCTGAAGAAAGTACGTGCCTCTTGGAAGAAAATATTGAGAAGTGGGTCTGCGGTATTTAATCTTGGAAACAAAGACGGTGCACCTGAAAATACAAAGAGGCTGAAATAGTCGTCATCTCAAAGCTAGGAACACATTGACTGGGTAAAAAACATTTCTGAACGTGAACAAAAAGTGCTTGCAAAATGAGGCTTACAAAGGTTAACAATCATTTCCTTTCTTAACACATAAAAAATAAAGTTGTTTTAAAGCCATATCTGCATTCCCTATTCATGCAACTCCACAGATGATCAACTGCTTTAAATTGGAGAATATTTAATAGTTTTTTTTCTTTTTAACTTTGTGTGTTTGATGCCACCTCAGCTGTAGCTGTCGCTGCAGCAGCAGGGGCATCTCCAAACACGCGCCAGGTCCTTTGAAAACCGCAGACCACCAGCGATCCAGACTCCATTTTGAAATCAGGGAAAAGTTAACAACTAACTTCGAATGCCCCAGCAGCCAATGCTCGCGCTCTCACAAATAACAATCTTTATTACATTCTTATTACACTGAAGGGAGAGGAATCCAGCATTTGGGAAAACACACCAACAAATACAGGCTGGTGTGTGTGATGGCATTACTACGTTATCCTGGCCAGCAATCTATTACTTTCTCTCCCTGTTTGATAACATGAATAGTCAGTGGACAAATGTTCCTTTCACACTTTGCTCCTCTGCTTTTTGTTCTCTGTCACCCTCCCTAAAACACCGCACAAACTAACCAGGCCGTAAATAGTTTGTCAAATTCCAGAGCCTGGGATGCGTTTACGCCAGCCAGCCTATCTCTGTTGGGATGGAAGCGCAGAGCTGCTGTGGCAGCCACAAAAGCACTGTCTCTTACATCCCTCTGTCCCTCCGTTACTTCTCTTTTTCATGCTGGAGGTGATTTTCAAGTACAGATACAGTCAGGTGGCCATGGTGGCACTTCTGAAGAGCATTCCACCATCTCTTCTGTATCATCTCTTAGTGCACTGTTTCACCCCACTCTTTTGTTTCTGTGCTACTTAGAGCAATTACAGCTTGAGTGACTCATTGCTCCACAGTCCTTGGAGTCACTCCCCCGTACAAGAAAATAAAAGCTTTTCCTCCTTGCTAAGAGATTGGTACTTGAGTAAGATAGTGGCCATCCAGAACAGCCACTCAACACTTCTTCTTAAGTAGCTTTGTTACCCCTTAGTGACTTGGTAAGAACAACAAATACAAACTCAAGTTAATTACAACTAAAATGCTCACAGTGACACAATCAGTGCAAGGGAGTGACTTGCAGGTGGAGAAAGTCCCTCTCCCTAAAGGCTGAAGACTGTGAAGTTACCTACATGCGCATCGTCTTTCAGATTCCCTTGGACTGGCAGCTTCTCCACCTACCTGTCTGAAGTTTTGCATGGGAACAAGGATGGGAAAGAAAAATAGTAATAGAGAAAGTGAGGTAATAAAACCACAAAATAGAGAATATGCTAAAAAGAAGCTCAGCAGCAGAATAAGAAAGCAAACTTTCCACTAAAAACAGGAATCCAGCCAAGAAACAACGGTCTTGTTATATTTTGCAAACTAGAAATGGAGTAATTATAGGCACATCTTGTTTAATCAGTAACACATAAGAAGTATTTTCTACTGCCCTAATTATGGACTTAGTCCTGTAAATCATTACTTACATAAGCAGTTTGCACTTACAACGAATACCGAGTGCTTGGAAGATGTTTGTTCTGTTCTTTAAAAATTTATTAGGAGACTGAAACAGAACAGTAGATCGCAACACCTAATTTTGAAAAAGAGATGGACACACATTGCATCCAAGTATTGTGGCAGTCTCATTCTTCTCTTAAGGTGAACACCACAAATGCTGGAAACATTTGGATTAAGATAACAAGTTTATTGTTTAGGCACATGCTTTTTAAACTGAGGATCAGTCTGGCAAATACCAACATGCAAGTCGCTCCCATGTTTAACATTAAGCATGCTGTATTTTACTTTTGAGATTAGGGGTTATTTTTTATCTTAACTGCTGGGCCTTTATCGTTATTCTAAAATGTGTCTAGATATCTGTAAATATTTACACAAATAAATATTTTACAATTCATATGATTAAGGATCCCTTTAAAAACAGTGCACTTGCAGAAAAAAAATTAAAACCTCTTATTGAACTACTAGTCATGTAACATTTATGTTATACATTAGACACAAATTATGATATATCCTTGTTCAGAAAAGCTTTCAACCTCTGATAGTATTATTTGATGGTTTACACATGCAAAACCGGAAAGAAAATTATTTTATTATCCTCCACTAGAGGGAGAGAGAGCATTTTTTTGTTGCTAGGCAGATTCTTAAAACAATTTAATTCTACATCATTTAAAGCAATGATGTCAAATTTGGGGGGGGAGGGAGAAAAACAATTTAGTCCATTATTGTACCAAATACAAAGTAATTTCTAAAATATTATATCAAAGTAACAGAAATGGTAATATTGAAAAACAGTTACTAAATTGACAATGAACCAAAATGACCTATATTGTACTTTCCGTTCTTACAGCTACTGCATGGTTTTCACTGCTTGCTTAGAAGTCGGAGCATGAGTGCAGGCCTTCCACCCGGCAGGTCACCCTCTGTCTGAGGAGCTCAGAGGAGTCTTACCTCCCCAGAGACAATTTTGCTCAGAATTTGTGAATGTTTCCTTTTCATATAAAAACCCTCATGATCCAGACCATGATATCCACACAAACAATCTATCACTTTTAGTCGTAGGGACTCTTGATCCTGTCAGTTTGCAGTGTGCCATATGGTAAGAAAACAAGTGATAGTGATCTGTGTGCCCCACGCAGCAGCAGCACGAGGGAACTGCTCCAGCTCCCAAAAACATGAGAGACACGGTCTGGCTTTAGAGACTACTGAACAAGACCAAGTTTATGATGTATGTAAAGTCTTTTGGAAAGTGGGCGCAGGATAATCAAAGGAAAATCAACCATATAATCAAAGGTTGAAATGTTGACTTCACTTAGAGCTCACTGGAGAAATGTACTGCAGAAAGGGTAAGAAGTGTTCTGGGAGGGGTTCATATGTAGATTGGCATAGCAATAATGTAGCACCAAAAGTTTAATTGACTTTGAAAATTTGCAAATATTTCTTTATATACAGAAAGATGGACAACTAAGCACAAGGCAACAATTATTTGGTTTATGCTCATACTGATTTCAAAGGAAGCCCTCTGTTTACTGCTCAACAATGAAAACTTCACAAGGAAACATAATCCAGGCCTTAATATAAATGTTTTAATTTAATTTTGAAGTTTACAAAATGCTAACAAATAAAAGAAGCATAGAATATATTTCCATTCTGCATTCCTGTTTGTATTTATTTAAATTTTCTAAAGATATTGTGGCAGTTCAATAAAGATTGAAAAATGATGGTCAAAGGATTACATCCCTTCTCCCTAACTCTCTTTAGGGAAAACTGTGGCTGTTGAAGATATGAGTGCTACATAGGCAAAGATTAAAAAAACCCAACAAAACAAGCAAGTGACATCAGAACAGTTACTGAGAAGGAAGGAATGACTATATCTTGGACACGTAACGTCAGCTTTTGTACACATAGTTCTAGCTGAACTCTCACAGTGATCTCTGTTACACGATCTCTGGGTTTTGTTGGACTAATGCAGATCAGTCACACTCCGGCCCTCCAAAACAGCCCGTGCAGCTTGGGAGAGCATGGCAGCAGCTAAGTCCAGGAACAGCGAGAACACCCTGGCAGCTTCCCACAAGCTGAGAATATCTGGTTCAAGTACTGATGCGGACGACGTTATGAGTTTTGACCCACTAATCGCACAATGCAATTTAGCTGCAAACTGAATAAGTTACCTACTGTAACTTGGCTAAAATATTTACAGATCTCTTTCCAGTGGAGGACAGTGTATGTCTCTCCTCCTGTCTCTAATCGTTGTTTACTTGCTCTGTTCTCATGAATCATAGTATTATTGCAGTTCTTGTGTTTAAAAATACCCTTTCTGAAAAGATACTGCTTTGGGTTTTATACACATCAAGTTACTAAAATTTTGATGTTAGTATTTCATAGAAGCTATGATATTTCTTGAACTGTTTTATTCAAAAAATGCAGTACTTTGGCAGTGGTGCTACAGAGAATAAAAAGAGAAACAGGAAAGAAAATCACACAGTTCAAATCCATCTCAGAACTCGAAGTTTTATCTAATATTTTCAAAATGTTTACAGATCAGGAGATTCTTTTGACCTAAGAGTCTGTCAAGATAAGCATAATGCAAATTACAGAACAAAGCTAGCAATACATTTAAAAAACTATGCTTAATCTGCAGTAAACCCAAATTTATTGGTTTAGACAAGACATATGCAAAACATTTACTTCGTACCCACTGGAGCAAAATATTTTCAGAGTGAATATTTAGAAAGCTACTGCACACAGATTAATACTGTGATTTGAATGCCATGGACTGAAAGACTAAACCCTGGTACCACTGAAATCAATACTTAAATTTATATTATCCAGTTGAATGCTAATTTGACCTTACTGGAATTTACAGTTAATTTGGTATATTTGCAACAGGTGCAACCCATGACCAAGTCATACAGTTCTCACGGAATGCTCTGAGATTTCTTACACACACAGGTTTGACCCAGAGGAGGAAATGACTGCAGCACAACTGTGAGTCATATCGGAGGGCCCCTGAGTTCTTTCTCCTAGTACGGTACTTCTGATGTTTAACCAACTGCGACCACGCCCTTATGCGCACACGTTTTAGACCAGAAAAGCGAGACATCAGCATGTGCAAAACATGATAGTGTTACAACAGCACTTACAACTAATAGGCTTTTTTTGATAAGATCGGTTATTTTACTTTTTCGATACGCAACTTGGACTGCTAATATACAAGGCTGAAATTAAGTAATGCTGCAAAAAAGGACTGTTTTATCACATTTTCCTTTGTTTTGTGAGTAAGTGCCATTTCTCCCGCGCTGTAACTTTCTGAAGCAGCAAATTAACTATAAAGAGTCACAGAACATCCATTTTCCCATTGGCTTCTTCATCTACAACCTGGAAACCCAGGTTTGCTGCTGCTGCCCCTGAAGGACTTAAAAGTATGTGGGTGGCAGCAGTTCAGTTCCGAAGCAGAAGCCACTCCTACACACTCCTGCCCCATCCAATATGTGGAATAGCAATATTCAGTTTTGCTGGGGGAATCCCGAGCGTGAATAGCCACGCCACTCTGGCAGGATTGCTAACCTCTTCAGCATCCCCATCTGCTGAGGACCATCCTTTTGTCCTTTTATTAATACACTCCATCAAACTTTCACATCTCTCACAGGATAGTTTTTTGGACGTGATGTCTCTGAAGGATCTAAGAAAATTGGACAGGACCTCCTGATCCCTCCCATATCTGTAGCTGCTATAATGCATCAGCTTTTGGAGAGGGAAAAAAGAGAAAAGGCAAGTGGTTATTGTCCAAATGGAAATCTCCATGCCAGCAATGATAAAAATGTTTCTTTTTCTTCCACTTTTGAATTCCATTCCCATGGTCTATCCTCAGTCTTGGGTAAACTTGAAGATAGCACGTTAGTTTATTCTTTCCCATTTGGGTAAGACTGCAGCTCTCATGGGAGGAGGCAGGGGAGTTGCTGAAAATGTTCATGCTTGCTCAGGGTATTCTTTGATGATGTTGTTTTGTGGTAAATCCACCAAAGATACCAAGGATTCTCTTCAGAGAGGCAGTGGGAAAACCAATAAAATATGCATTATTTCTGTTTGGCAGCCTGGAGTTGCCAAAATGAAGAGGAGCCGCGAGCTTTTAGGGTGTCATAAGAAAGCTGTACTACTGTGCAATCTCTATGCCAAATTAAAGTATTACATTTGGCTTGTTTTCCTTTTTTCCTTTTTAACCCAGGACCAGTGTAACATGCCCACAGAATTCTACAGTAACCCAAAGAGGTTACTGAAAGAAAGAGGAGGTGAAATATTTAAATACCATAAATTACCTTTCTTTTTAACTATAACTGTGTAGCAAGAATTGACCAGGTTATTTGGGGATACTTTGCACTGGTTAAAAGTTCAGGGATCGAACAAAACTGGGAACAAGATGCTTTTTCTGTTCTGTATCTTGATGCTGCAGCAACCAAGCTGTTATTTCAAATCTTTATTTCCTTATCAGTCACTGCAGTACTACCATTTCATGGGAAATAGGGTGGGGACTTAATGAGAGCTTTACAGAAGAGAGTAATCATCACTGCAGCGACAGTAGAGAAAAAGTGCTGGGAAGCTAAATCAGCACTTAGTATTTTCATCAATACACATTTTCAGAGGGTTGAACAGTCTGTAAGCTCTCCAGCACAGCTGCCATTTTAAGCAATGGGGATTAAGCAAGTGGTTAAAGCCCAAGGTGAGGAAAAAGCTGAGGAGTATGGTCTGGGTGAATGGACTGCTAGATGGGTTGAAACTGGTTGGATTGCTGGGCTTGAAGGGTAGTAGTCAATGGGTTGATGTTTAATTGGTGGCCAATGCAAGCAGAACACTCTGGGGTCAGCACTGGGGGCAGCATTGTTCATTATCTTCATCATAACTTGGATGATGACACAGGATGCATCTGCAGCAGATTTTCAGACAATACTAACTAACTAGAAGGGGTTGTTCTCAAACCCAACAGTGGAGCTTCAGTTGAGAGAACTTTGAGAAACTTAAAAATTGGGTCAACAGAAACCGCATGAAGTTTAACAAGGAGTGCAAAGTTGTGCATATGGGCCTGGATAGTGCCAGGCACTATTGCAGGCTGCCTGGGCAGTAGCCCAGCTGAAAAGCATGTGGCTGTCACAGTGGACACTAAGTTGAATATGAGCCAACAGGGTGTTTTCAATGTGAATAAAGTGAACCTCAGAATGAGCTACATTAGGAAGGGAGCATGAAGACAGCAGATGAATAGAAATTATTATCCCTCCTCATTCAGTGCTAGTGAGTCCATGCCTGGCATACTATGTACTGTTTTGGCTTCCTCAGTTCAAGAAGGATGTTGAGAAACAGGAGAGGGGCATGCAGAGGGCTGATGAGATGGTAAGGGGCCTACAGCATATGACTTGTGAAGACATGTTGAAGAAGTTGGCCTTGGTTAGGCTGGCAAAGAAGAAAATAAGGGGAGATCCGATAACAATCTACAACTACCTGAAGGGGAGCGGCAAAGATCATTGAGCTGAACTCTTCTCAGTAGTAGCGAATGGTAAAACAAGTAGCAAAGGTCATGAATTGAGTCACTGGAGTTGTGACTGGATGCATGGGATTGTGTATGGGTGGTGCTGCACAGGAACATACTGCCCAGGAAGGCTGTTGACTCTCTATCCTTGAAGGCTTTCAAGGGCAGGTTAGGCAAAGCCATGGGGGACCTGAAACACCACAGGTCATAATCCTGCTTCCAGTGGAAGGCTGGACTGGGTGGACCCCAGAGATCCCTTCCAACCACCACTTCTATGNGTTTAAGGGACTAGTAAAAAGTCCTTCCTTTTCCATTTGGGTTACTCTGCTTGCCATCTAACCGTTTTATACAGTTACGATTTCTAAGGCACCATGGTCTGTCAGACCTTGTTTACATCTTATCAGGTACCTTATGCATCTTTGCTAAAAAACTGCAAACTCTTTCTGATACCATAGCATTGTATTTTCCCATTCTTACAAAGCAGACTTTTTTCCTTACTGAGCATCATTTGTACCCTTGCTGCTAGACCTGCACAATTTAATGGTTAAAATTCAAATAGATCCATACATACTCATCTTCCCAAGAGACAACATAAATCCAGAACCACAATGGCATATGAACCAGAATTGCTGAAGCACTATGACACAGCTAAGTGAATTCTCCATCAGATCAACCTGTAAAAACAGAATCTCTGTTAGCACAAGGACTTAAGCATGCAGGTGGCATTTCAAGTACTAGAGGGAACGTGGGTTAACAGCCAGTCAAACAAATGTATTTTTAATATTTTGTGACTGGTCACCTCACAATGCCAGTAAATCTGCTTCTGTGGTAGGTTCAATAAAGTATGTTAGCATGTCAGATGATTCACAAATCAAAATGTATGTGTCTCAAACTTGGGTAATAACACTAGCCAATAAGCAGCAAATTTCAAGTGTCAAGTCCCTAGCATTAAAACTTTTAAGAAACCAGACTCCAGCCAAAAAGCTAATGCCAAAGTTAAAACCTGGGATACAAATGCCCATACGCTGTTGGGCAAGGTATTGCAAAACACAAAGTAATTGGGAACATGTGTACTTCAGAATGGCACACATGTACAATGCAATACCTCAGGCTTTTAAAATGGGAAATCTAGTTCTGTTTATGAAGGAGAAGTAAATGACCCAATCATAAGTCTCTGACATTAATCTAGTTGTTTATTCTGGAAAAGGATTATCTTTTTAAAACTACAATGCAAAGTAGTATAAGATTTATGTAAAGACTGAAGCCATAGGGATAGCCCATAGCCTGTGACACACTTGAACCAAAACCAGATAAAAGTGTTTCATATTGATATGTTTGATGGACTATATATATAATGGAACAGAATACTAAACATTTAGGAAAAAATAGATGAGATTTGCATGTGTAAATGGCACATAAGGCAAAGAATATGGTCAAAAATGTAGAAAAAATTTATTAAAAGTCCCAAACATATCTTTTTAAAACCACCCAAACCAATTCTTTTTAACAGATTCTGAACCACTGTGTTATGCATGTAGACAGCACATACAACACCACTGCAACGTTCCGGTTGGTCTCTCCTCATTTCCTCTTCTCTCAAACTACTTCTTATGTCTTCTTGAAAAGCCATTATTTATGCTACTCAGTGCACTGCTGTAGGACACCGAGATTCTCTGATGATGAAAGTTTTGTACACTGGCATACAATCACTTTAGCCTGGGTAAATTCACTGCAAAGAGTCAAAGCAATGCACTGCAGAATGTATACCTCATTAATGTCAGATTATTGATAAAGGTACAGCTGAGGTCTGGATGCTGCTTTGAAAAAGTATGAGTATACTTCTACAGCTCTTCTAAGGGAGGAATATTTTTGAAGCCTATTTATTGCACAAATAAGGTACTACACAATGAAGCTTTCAAGCTTTGTTCTTAGGGTGGTCCGGCTACATAAATTCAGCCAGCCTCTCTGAGGTAAACATAATCCAGCGGCCATTAAAATCTTGATATCGGCTGCTTCCATTGGATTATATCCTGGAACTCTCTCGGATGTAAATTTCCGGCGATAACCTGTGCAGCAATAAACTTCATTCAGCCACAAGAGTGTGCATGTGAGAGGATTGCAAATCTCCTCCGCCAAACCAGAATTAGCCGGTATCGCCGGAATGAAAGCGCGTGGAGATTTGAAATCGCAGGCAATGGGGACACGGCGGTGCAGCCGAGGAGCTGCCTGCGGGGCGAGAGGCCCAGGGCCGCTGCCACACTCCTGCAGGACATAAGCCGCGGGGCGGCGAGCAGGGGCGCGGCCGGGCTGGCCCGGGCTGCCGAGCGGAGCGGGGCGCAGGTGGGCGCGGAGCGGCGCCGCGGCGTC
>VZTV01116412.1:0-13454 GCA_013400875.1 Anhinga rufa
TTTTTTTTAAGTTCTTATTTTTATCTCAACATAAACAAAAGGGCCATAATTTGGAAGGGTATCTGTGATACTGGTGATGCTTTGAGAAAAAAAATACTCATTTTTTGTTACTGGATGGTAAGCCACGTTGAGGGAGTTCCTTACAATAAAACCTACACACACCCTCTACCCTTTCTCCTCCCTTATTTCCAGTATTCCCTCTTATTTTTCAGCTTTTCATTTGTACATGGCACTGCAAAGAGAAACACAGATGGACCCTAAGATGCGGGTGCTGTGTAAAAGGGACGGAAACAGAATCCTGATCTTCCTGCCCACAGCCTCACGCTTTTGTTGCAAGGTCATGACTGGCTTTACCATCAGTCGCACCATCCCCTTGCACACACAGAGAAAACTGCACATGTGCTTAAGGGAAGGGAGGTAAATCTGAAACGTGGGATATTTTCTGCATTGCAAGACCCAAATCCGTCTCTGGTTGAACTCCACATTGCACCAGTGAGTTTCTTCAGCAAAATACTTTTTAGAACCTGCTCTATTTGTCATTTTTTAACCTGCTGCTCCACTTCTGCTCAAGTAGCTTTTTTGCCAAGGATATAAACATCTTGGCCAGTTTAAGCTTTTCTCGTGTAAGCTGCTATCTTAGAAAAGGATAAAAGTTCCAGATGACAACATATTTCATCTGTCAGTAGCTGAAGAAGGAAGTTGTGGCTTAGTGGAGAAGTCCTGCGAGCTGTGCAGAGGACAGACCTGCTGAACCAGGAAGGCCACGTCTGTTTTGCAGCGAAGCAACAATGCACTTGCTTCCATGCTGGTTAAAAACACCTGTGGCCTGATTCTGCTGGAATCATAAGAGGTCTGGCCTGGGTCAAGGAAGGCATTTAAAAAAATCTTTTTGCAATGGCGCAGATGTTTGCTTTAGCATCCCCGGCAGCATAGACTGGCCTGAAAGGCAGCAGAAATGAATACACACCCATGTCTTACTGGGCAGCTCACCATCCAGTGTCGGCATTTCCAGCTTCTTTATCACTATAAGTTGATTTAAGCATCTCGATTCTCCGACCCTGCAGAAGAAGATGAGCAGCATGTCCAATTGGAGTCCTTAATATGTTAAATTACTGCAGCTACATCCACTTGCCAGTTACCTGCAAACTCTCTGATTTCTGCTCAGAAATGTGCTTTCTGCTTTACTTGGATTGCGGCCAGTTTGCTTGTGGTGCAGCGTGTAACCACACCATGGCAGCAAGAAGAGAGGAGCCACCCTGTGGGTTTTCTTTAGCAAGAAGCCAGAATGTTGTTTTTTCTTCCTTTTCTTTGGTTCCCTACTTTGGCTTTGCTTTCAAGGTTTGTGGAGGAGGGACGGGAGGTTTTCAGATGGTCTGTGGAGTTTACCTTTCCCTGGACACTGTGGCCCTGTGGTATTGAGAGCTGGTGCTGACATTGCTCCTGGCATCAAGTGCCGAACGATGGAGCTTGTGAAGATGCAGTTGCAAAGCGGTGGTGAGAAGGCTGCTGAAACTTGCTCTTTGTGTTGCATGGGGCTTACGCCAAAGCCATTAACAAGGAACCCTATGCCACAGATGTTAAAGCTGTGGCCCAGAGCTAAGGAGGGACCTGTCACTGGAGAGCAAGAGAAGGAACAGTGTGACAGCCTGCTCGAGCCCAGCAAGTGAAGATGGAGCAGGCCTCCTGCAGCAAGGTTAGAAGATACTAAGATGAGGAACTTCTGGCAGAGTTTCCCCTCCCCTTGCTGTCCCAAGCAGCAAAACACCCACTCCCGTCCTCCTGGCCCTGCCTGGGGGTGCAATGGACCCCAGCTCCTCCACTCTTCCCTCCCTTCTTTGCAGTTTGCTGGGACCTGCACTTCCACCAGGATGGTCCACAGCTATATATGGGTACTGCCTGGAGGCACAGTTAACCCCTTTTGGCCATCATGGGCAATCACAGCAGTAGAAGATATTAATCTAGTCCTTACCTAGAGGCAAGTTTCAGGAGGTGCAAAGGGAGAAAACTCCCTCTGCCTTGGCATGGAGGGCCCAGAAAACAGCTTCACAGCCAGCCAGTACATTTCTTACCAGCTTCACACCAGCATCATGTCCCACCTCGCAGGGGTCTGGGTGGGGAAAGGCTGTTCTGTGCTGCAGAGTCATCTGCACAGATGTGGATGGCAGCTGGACATCAAAGTGGCTCCCGAAGCCTTGGTCTCTCCTCCCGGTTCCTCTTGGCATCTTGCTCGTCCTGAACTGGGTTTTGTTCAGATATTTATGAAAAACAACCCTTTTGTTGGTTTTTTTAAAGACCATTTTCTTCACAAACTTGCATTTCTTTTGGCGCCGTCCTGTTCTTAAGCCAGGAAAATATGCAGTTTTTCATTTTTAAAAATGACACATTCCTGTAAGCAATGCTAAAAAATGACAAAATTATGTCTGAACTTTTGAGACCTTACATGGAAAATATTTGCTATTCTTCTGCTCAGAAAATTAAATAAGTCTTGCTCAGGTTCTTTCTTTAGTGGAATATAGATAAATCACAATCCAGAGGACAACTCTTCAGCTCAGTATTGATCTCCAGTTGACTCTTCATACATCAGTCCCAGAGCTGTGTGCTGCTCAAAGCATCTCTGCTCACTAATTTGTCTGTTGGATTGCAAATGCAAGAGCCGGGAGGTTCACTGTCATTTCTCTGCCACAAAAAATAAAAGCAACTTTGCAACTGATTCTAACTGACGAAGGGTAAAAACTACATCGGTAAAAACATTTCGTTTCATTGCTGCTTCCTTACAACAGTGCCTCTGGGACATGGCACAGACGTTGCGCAGGTGTCGAGGCCAGGCAGATTTAGTGCTGACATGAGTGGAGAAGACAGGAGAGCTTTTTTTAATGCTTTCTTTTCCCCTACACTTTTTCCATGGCCACATCAGCTCAAATGCCATCCATCAGCAGCTTTGTCCTGTTGCATTCCCCTGACCAGCATGGGCAGCCCTGCTGCAGCAGCAGCTGAGTTGATGCTGTGACGTTTTTCCCTCTCCAGTCCCAGCATCCTAAATCTCAGCATCTGCAGCTGGTAACAACCATTCATGCAAGATCTTCTATTTTCAGAAACTGAGTTTCAGGTCAGAGCTCACGTATGTTCCAATACTGGCTATTACTGAGCAATTAATTCACTTGCCCAGAGATTTTTTTATCACTCTAAATAAAAGCCCAGGCAACTTTTTCCAGGGTCCTTTTCCAGTTCTCATCTCTCACTTGCTGTCTGGGTGGGCCCATGGCAAATGCCGGCCCCGCTTCAATCTATAACTGCAGATTTGCTGACAATGTTTTATTGTGTTGCTCTGCTCATAGCAAACCAGGCAGGGAGGGAAAGGAGAAGGAGACCCTACACAGTTGAAAAGTGTGCTGGCCTCTTGTTTGCTTTGCCTTGTCTAGAAAGCTGCAAGGGTAAGATATAATACCTCCGGGTCCAACCTCACATGCAGAGCTCCTGTGGCATCCATGTGTGCTCAGCACTTGTAAAGATTATGGCAGTCCCTGATAATAAGTGTCTGTACAAGAAATATGGATGTTCAGAGCTGTATCTATCTGGGATCACACTTACCTAGGATCCTATCCCTCTCGCTGCTAGCAGATGGAGTCAATGTCTCAGAGGATGAGGGCATTTCATTGAGACCTCCTTCCACCCAGCCAGCTGCTACATCGAGTGTGACTAACAGAATTCATACAGTTTTACCAAATCACCCCAAATTTAAATACAGTCTGGTCACAGGACCAGATTAACCATGCCTCTGAGTTTTGAGTCTACAAAGCAGATACAGCAGCCAGACCTTATAAGTGACAGTAATATTGATGATGGATGCTCTCTTAGCAGGCCTGAAGTCTTCTCTTTTTAGGGAATATCCCTTGTCCACTCCCTACAGTGCATGTCGGGGAGTAGGAGGTGCATGAGACTCCCGAAAACAAGTCTGGCAGGCAAGAGTGGGAGAAGGAGGAGCTTCCCACCAAAACAAGCTCAGAATGGCAGGGAGTAGGCAGTGCTGGATACCTTTTTAACAGATGTTTTGGGAACTGCCAATGATTTTAACAGCCAGCTCTACCAAATCAGAGTGAACGACCTTCAGTCTGGCTGTGATTCACATCCAAAACTTTATAGACAGATTTCATGGCCCATTGTTTTTTGTTAGCAATGAAGCTCTTTAAAGGGGGAGATGGACAAATTCATGAACTCATGAAGTTCAACAAGGCCAAGTGCAAGGTCCTGCACCTGTGTCAGGGCAACCTTAAACATGGATACAGGCTGGGGGATGAGTGGATTGAGAGCAGCCCTGCAGAGAAGGACTTGGGGGTGCTGGTGGATGAAAAGCTGGACATGACCCAGCAATGTGCGCTGGCAGCCCAGACAGCCAGCCGTGCCCTGGGCTGCATCCCCAGCAGCGTGGGCAGCAGGGCGAGGGAGGGGATTCTGCCCCTCTGCCCCGCTCGGGTGAGACCCCCCTGCAGCGCTGCGTCCAGCTCTGGAGCCCCCAGCACAGAAAGGACATGGACCTGCTGGAGTGGGTCCAGAGGAGGCCACGAAGATGATGAGGGGGCTGGAGCACCTCTCCTATGGAGGCAGGCTGAGAGAGTTGGGGTTGTTCAGCCTGGAGAAGAGAAGGCTGTGGGGAGACCTTATTGCGGCCTTTCAGTGCTTAAAGGGGGACTATAGGAAAGATGGGGAGGGACTTTTTATCAGGGATTGTAGTGATAAAATGAGGGGTAATGGTTTTAAGCTGAAAGAGGGTGGATTTAGATTAGATACTAGGAAGAAATTCTTTACTGTCAGGGTGGTGCCAGAGATGTTGTGGATGCCTCCTCACTGGAAGGGAGGCCAAGTTGGATAGGGCTTCGAGCAACCTGAACTAATTGAAGGTGTCCCTGCTCATGGCAGGGGGTTGGAAGTAGATGATCTTTAAAGGTCCCTCCCAACCCAAACCATTCAGTGATTCTATGATCCTAAATTCCTCTTCATTCCCACTGCAAGGACATGCCTCTGAAGTATATGGATTGCAAGAAAGAACAAATCCTGTTTCTGTCTTTTGCAAGGGATGCAATTTAAATTAAATTGCAAAGACAATTTTAATCACATTAGCTGCAAGTGCCTGTCCTGCTGTTATTCAGGCACAGAACCACTGTGTTAACAAACTGAAATAAAATCCCAAGACAATAGACACGTTATAATTGACATGCAACAAGCCCAGGTCTGTTATCACAGATATCTCTCTCATTTGGCATGATCTGAATGTCATCACATTATCATCCCAGCCTAGGCCAATTTAGAAAAGACAGGTTTTAATTTGCACCATGTGGAGGATGCAAGCTGCACATGTCACCTATACCTGGTAAGGGCTCATTCTCCAAGACTGGCAAATCCAGCTCCTTCTGTGATTCCTCCTCTTCTTCATCTTCTTCCTTTTATATTTCATTTCCCAAGAGAAAGCAAGAAAAAAAAGAAAGAAAATGCATGTCATTAAACTGTTTGTGAAAAGGAGACAGAAAATTTTGAATGTACTAAAACCAAACAGAAACATGAATTACCTCAAACAACATCTTTCATCAAACAGTCAAATTCATGCCTAGCTTGAAAGCAAGGCTTGAGTCAGACATCACTTCCCCATAATGCCACTAATAAAAGATGAAGAATGTGAAGCTCAGAAATCATGTGAAACCTCACAAAACCCACCCCACATTTGAATAGTATAACTGGCCGGAGATGAAAATCCAAGATTTAATCTTGACAGTAAAGCCCAGTGTTGCTTGTCTCATGCTCCAGCTGAAGGCATTATGCTTCCCTGTCCATTTTAGAAGAGAAATAAAGTTTTACTAGAATTATTCAACTTTTCCTTATTAAAATTCTAATTCCATTCATTTGAAAATCCCGTTGATGCCAAATTCAGAACAAAGCAAAAGGCAGAATTGTTTTTCCTTCTGAGACTTTGCCCTTTGGGAAGTGAATGCCTTCAGCAGAAAAATCTGGTCACAGCTAAACTTCTGAGGCATCATCTCCCAAAGTTTGGTTAAGAGAAGCAACCCAGTATTTTCCATAAATGCTTTTATATAAGTAATGGTGTAGCCTGGTGGCCTCTGATACTCTCTGTGCAGTACACATTTGATGGGGTAGAAATAGCTTTGTTGTTACATTTTGCAGAACGAGGGGAAGGTGGGACTGGGAATGGAGGATCACCACAGGACTGTGGAGGTGACAATGCAAGCCCCTGGCTCCACACCAGCCTATAAGTTTTCGGGGAGTTGGCCCAAGAGGGATCCCTTTTCAGTTTTATCTGCCTCAAGTCTAGTCTAGGTTTGCCCTGCCTAGAGTCAGGCACCTCCAGCTGGTGACCTGTCCTATCAGAGAGAGTCACCTAAGGTAGGCAAGGCGAGTCTGGAGATGGTTTTGGATGAACATCAGAGACTATCGCGGGACAGACATACAGCTGTCAGATGTCTTAGCAAGGTCAGACTGGCTCTGCCATCTACTGTGACATAAATCAGTGCTGGGCACTGAACAGATGCTACATGGATGGAGCTTTGCAACTTTTCAAGACTGTGGCCAGATACAGTGAAAACTAGTCTGCAGTTACCATAGTGAGGTGTAATTGAAGAGGAGCAGAAATCTACTTTTTTCTCTCAGCACTTTCAAGTCTCTTGGGGTAATGCCTTGTTGGAAGCATCCATGTGATTTAAAAGGGGAGAAGGGGGCACATGTTTAGAGATCTGGATGGAGGTTTGAGTGTATGACGGAAGCATGTTTAATGGTGCCAGGCTGGAAGGTGAACATTGTTCTGGGGAACTCAGAGCAGCTTTGGCAATGCAGACCGTAACCCTTCCTTGCTGTGAATCACTTTCTTGTATTTAAAATACCAAGTGCCCATTTTGCTTTATTTTGCCTCAGTATAGCCAATGGTATAGATAGCTTGCAGCAAGTACAGCCAAGCGGATATTCAGCAAGAAACCCAAAAAGGTGTGATTTCATCCAACCTATCAGGATGGACAAAAATACCATCAGTAGAGCTTTCTCAGCAGCAATGGCAAAAGAATATAACGTTGATCACGTCACGTCAATGTGTTTTGCTCACCACAGCACGGTCCAGCGGTCAGCCTGCAGACCAGGTTTCACCTCCTCCTGCTCACACACTTCATCTCTCCATGCTTCAGTTTTCCACCCACTGGCAAAAAACCCCAACAGCCTTCCTGCAGGCTCTACACTGTGCATATTTTGGATGATCAGCAGCGAGCTGCCCATGGACGTGAGTGTGAGTGATGTGGCCCGGAGGACTCAGCGCTGGCAATGCCAAGATGCTGCCCAGCTGCTGGCAAGTGAGGGAGGAGCTGCTGGTGCATAAAGCAGGCAGGAGATCATATTCGTTTTTCAGAGTAGTATTTCCAGATTAAATATAAGAGGGAAGCTCAGAGAGGTCAGAGGCTGAGACTGACTTTCAGAATGATGCCTCTGACATCCAAAGAGGAAGGACAGGCTTATTAAAAATGCAGTGTGGATTGCAAATCTGTCACACACCCAAGCCACCACGTGGAGTGGGAGGATGGATGAGGCAGTTATGGAGAACCTGTTGACAACAGCAGCCTCTCGAGTGACAGGTCGGTGAATAGTTTGCTGCTATTCAGCATTGTTTTGACAGAAACTACACAAAGCAACTGTGTGGGGGGCAAGGAGCAAATGTTCACGTCCGCTTGGAGGTTTGTTTATAATCTTGAGGTGAGTAAATATGACTATGAATGACAATTAAGCCCTGCTTTTGCTTAGGAAAACCAGTCAGGTGAGGCAGAACAGGGAGGGGAGAGAAGCAAGGTCGGGTATCATGGGGTGGAGTGGAGGAGATGGCAACAGCAGTGATGTAGAGGTGATGCTGCTGGGACACGCTGGGTGAAGGCTCCACCAGCTTCTGCTATCTGCCTGGCTTTCTACTGCTGTGTCTGCTCTGGAGCACACTGGGTCACATCTGCTGTACCATTTCTTGGCCACAGTGACTTTAATAGGTGAAAGCTGATGTTGTCCAGCACAAGAGCAAATGACAGGCAGGGAGCCACGCTATCTACAGGCAAAGGTCTCGCATGCCACCTACCATTTCACTCACCTTCATCTTTCATCCCCAAGGAG
Source organism: Anhinga rufa (assembly GCA_013400875.1). Lineage (NCBI taxonomy): Eukaryota > Metazoa > Chordata > Aves > Suliformes > Anhingidae > Anhinga > Anhinga rufa. The sequence goes on from VZTV01116412.1 coordinate 8,140, forward strand.
CTGCCTGACAGCTGCCTCACCATCTTGAAAGCACCACCATTAACTTGCTGCAGTTTGAACCTTGCCCACAGAAAGATCCTCAATGGAAAATTCTTCATATTTGGTGAAAATGAAAAAAGCAACAGTATTCATCAGACATTGAAGGCAGTGGCAGAGGCTCTGGAAATGTTGCAAAGTTGCCTCATGGAGATTTAGTTTGGGTTTGAGCTTATAGATGAGTGAGTTATGCTGTAAGTGCTCCATTCTCATCTTATTAACAACGCTCTGTCTCAAACCATCTCCCTTTTCAGGAAGAGGAAATTTCAGGCAGTGAAGCACCCAGAGAGATAATGGCCAGATACCCTGGAAGATACAGATCAGGATGCAGTGAGGATCTGAGATAAGGGAATTATATTCCACGAGTCTTCACTGCAGCTTACCAAAATTTTTGGTAAGGGAGACATTTCTTGTAGTTGCAAGGTGTAACATCAAAGTTGCAAGTAGATGTCATATCAAGACATCCAAACAAAGGTGGCTTACCACTAAATAGGGCCACCACCTTGTCCTGGCAAAGTTTAATCAGACTTAAGTATCTCAGACTGATGGAGTGTTTCCTTTTTATGAGGGAACTGAAGAAAATTTCCATTTTATATACTTATAACAGGATTGGAAAAGGTTCGGAGAGGGGCAGTAGGACGGGTACAAAGCATGGGTGGCTTCATGCGGGGCAGCTACACATATACACAGCAGAGGAGCCCATTAGAGGTTCCTGAATATGCAGAAACCACCTCCAGCTCAAACCGTCCCCAAACTGACTGCAGCATGTGGGGATGCATCATCTGCACCTGCTTGTTCCCACTGTGAGTGAGTAAAAATTTCAACTTATACTGCACCAAAGAAATAATATCTGCTTAGAGCCATATGCAATGTCCAGCAACAAAGTGTTTAAAACACAGAAGTAACTAGTATTATTCACCATTCCCGCTATTTACCCATTAAAATTAGCACTTCGTAGCTGCTGTGCAGTAGCACTGATGCTACACCAGACACAAGCCTCTGCAAATACACTAGCTGGTTGCACCAGGCCATCCCAGGGAAAGAAAATCCTCTCTCTAGGTTATGTCTAGGATAATTAAGAGCATGCCATCACGGTAGCTCACAGCAAAAAGTTAATTGCAAGATATATGTGGATATATTTATATATATATATAAAGATAGTTGGAAGTGCAGCTGTAACATCTAAAAGAATGAGTCATTCCTGGTAAAGCTGCACACCTATGCATTTGAAACCAAAAAGCTATTGTGAAATCTTTTAGGACTCAGCAGCCTGGTCTTGCATGACTTTCTCCATGCACCTCCTGGGATCACAGGGCAGAGTGACCCAGTCCCAGTGCGCTGTGCTGCTCAGCTGGGAAAACATTTTTGCCTCTTCATTCCATGACTGTTTCACATGTCATTTGTTTTCCACCGTCAGTGGGATCATGGTGTTGGTGGGTGTTAAGAGCAATGCAGGACTTAATCAGGAGCTGCTGGGCGGATCCGAGGGGAGACTGTCACTTCTCTGACTTTTTGCAGAATAAATGGATTTTTATATCTATCAGAAAAGCAGCCGCCTCAAGCAGTAAAGGGAAGCTAGGAGAGAAGCTACATGGAGTAACATACTCCCTGGCCAGTGAGTGCTGTGAATGTCCTCTCAATGCCAACTATGGTTCTGGTCCAAGGACCCTTTGGAAAGAGAGAAGGAGGCTCATGACCCTGGTACTTACGCTGAGTAAAGGTTTAGCCTGGCTTGGGTCCCAGATAAACTTTTACTCTGGAGCCTGTAAGCACTAAGCCCTGTGTCTCACCTCACAGAAAGGGTCATGCACCCAAACCAAAACCAGGGTCATGCGCCCAACCCAAATGGACTGGGAAACAAAAGGGGACAAACGGTACACGAGCGCTCCTCCCTGTTAGGAATGGCCTGATAAGGAAGGGACAGTGTGGTTAATGACATGCCAAGGGGGTGAAATAATGTCTTGAATGAAAGTATGGTGATAGGCAAGAGCCATATTTATGGGTGTACAGGGCAAGTAACATTTCATACATATTTCAGCACTTCCAAGATAAAAAGAAAAGGTTTTCTTACAGGCCTTCTGGGATAGATAAGAGGATTTATAATAGCTACATTTCTGGTCCATAATCCTTAGAAATGCATGTATTTGCTTTGCATGCCAACTATGACATAGAGACAAGCTACATGGTCAGCTTATTCCATTGTGTAATTTGGGTTGTAATAATTACAGCTGATCTTTCTGTGTTTCTCCCTGGCCCAGCAGAGCGTGCAGCTGTACCACCCTGCAGAGAAGTCATCATATGGCTGAGAGCAGACCTCAATTCTGGCAGCGGGGTGCACATCTCTCACACCAGGATTTGGCTCTTTAGCTCTCCTCTCCTGACCCACCTCCTCTACTAAGCAACCTCTGGTTTCCCACCACCACAGCTGGTTTAAATTCAGTGGCACCCTTCTCATATGAGACTTATTTGGGGATCTATCCAACAGGCACTCATCATCTCCATCCCTCTCCTGCAGCACAGCTGCAATTCATTGCAAATTTGGACAGAGGTTTGACACAAGGGGAGAGCCCTGGGGAACAGAGCCCTCTGTCCCCCATGAGCTGGCCCCACAGAGAGACAGAGGCTGGAAGTGCTGTGCTTGGGGAAGAAGCATCTTCAGCTGCTTCTTATAACCATGGATTAAATCCAAACCTGAGGTTGAGGGAGACCTTCTAGTGACAGCCACAGGACCATGCCTGGACAGAAGGCTTCCTTCCTTTTGGCTATCAACAGTTTATTTGAACCTGAGACATGAGCTAGGTGGTCCTTTCCCTGTGCCTTAGCATGAGTGTATTGTATTGGTATGCAGCATGGAGCTATAAGAGGCTATAGGGTAAATAATCCTTCCCTCAGCCTTCCTGCTTCAGACCTGCTGGAGCCTGTGCGATGGTACCTGTGCACACAGCAGGGCAGCTGCAAGGTTGCACACTGAAACGTGTAGATGAACATGCTCTGGTTTTTCAGAAACAAAACAAAATCTTGCCTTAGCACCTCTGGGAAAAGCAGTCTGGCAAAAATGTCATGCTTGGCAAGACTGGAGCCTCTGAAACAGCAGCTGGGAGTCAGCACAGAGGCATTGACAAAGCCCACCTTGAAGAATTCAGCCAAGCAATGCTGAGGAAAATGGGCATCTCATCCTGAGCTGCACACACTGCGCAGGGGCTGGTGGGGTCTGTAGATTTACAGGACTGGGCAATAGAGAGAGGAAAGTGATGCTGCCCCTGTGCCCTGTATTTCTTAGATGACCCTTAGGGTCATCCTGTCTTAGGTTTTTCTGTTCCTACCTGTCAAGAAGGATGTGAAAAAGAGGGTTAAAAAAGTGTTTTGGAAACAAGACTTGGGGTACGAAACTTACACTGTTCAGTTCAGTGCAATTAAAAGATGGAGAGGAGACTGGTCAGAGAGTCAAATGCCTGGGAAAAAATGGCTTGCACAGGGTTCACTGGATGGGGAGCATTAGAGAGGTTTATTTCCCTTCCCAAGTCATTCCTTTGGTCCATTGGGGTTGCTCCTTGGCCCCACAGGATGTGGTAACAGCATCCACTCTTCCCCCCCATGGGATGAGGGCTGAACCTCTCTCCCCAGATCAGATTTAGGGATGTTTCACTCTCATGGACAAAGACCCGATAAGACTCAGAGTCTGGCAGCTGGACCTGGATAAATTCAGTCTTGCAGTCACACCTCATGTGTGGCCCCTGGTGGCTCCTGGATATCCCTGTAGGACACAGGACTCCATTTGGTATGCCAGGATGTGTGAGTCCAGTGGATTCCTGAGTTGTCATTCAACCCTGGAAGGGTCACCAGGTCACACACCTGGGAACCCAAGGATGTAGTAAGTGGTAGATGAGTCACCATCCATGAAACTCGAACTAAGGATCACTAAACCTTCCTAAATCACCTCTCCAAGTCCATGTCAAGGGGAAGCAGACAGATGATATGAGGACTATGGCTCTGTCTGGACTTCCAGCTTCTATCACCACCTCTTTCTGAGGTTCTACCACTGCTCAGAGACAGGCCACAGCATTTTCCCCTTGGCAGAAAAATCTGCTTCTGTGTCTCTTTGACACAGACTGTGTCTCTTTAGTCCCTGACACAGAGCAAAACTCACCAAGTCTCCAGGGATAAAAGTAGAGCTTGGAGAAAGCTGTGGGATCCTGAAAAAGTTGTTGATAAAGGGATACACAGGAAGGCTGGAGGATGGGTGTTCACATACGTGCTGTCTGCCGTACCTTTTAACCGCCCACCAGGCTAGCAGTGAGTACTTGACCTGACAGATGGTTTTCTTCAGCCCAGACAAGCCACAGGGGACATCACACCCACCCACACTTCCCAGCTTCCGCTCCCAGGCTCTCCTAAATCTCAGCAAAGAACCCTACTGCCCTTTCACACAAATGCCTGGAGATTAGTAGCTGCCCTCAAAATGTCCGCACGCTCCTCTGAGAACTGCCAGAATTACTCCTCCTGAGCAGAAAGCACTTTCTGGCTTGCCCTGGCCAAAGCCCTGGCCCTCATACAGACACAAGCTCCAAGTGTCCCCTTCATGGACACTCACCTCAGAGTGGTAGGAAGGTGCCACTGTGAAGGTCACTTTGGATCCCATGTTTACAGGATGATCATCACCACAATGAGTTCCAAATAATTTAGAATAGTCTGTGAATTGCTCATGCAAACTTGAATTTGCCCACAAGGACAACACAACAGGTGACAAAGGCCAAACGAGTCTCCCTAATCCAGGACCCAGTAGGTGAGGCACAGCATCAGCCATTTACATTGGCTCCACACCATCTGAATAGTTCTCCACCAAAAATGGGAAGAAAGATGAAGAGATGGGTGGGAAACCTATCTAACCAGATCTGTATGTTTGTCTGGATTTTCTGCATCATTCAGGTAAAGTCTGGAGAACACTACAGTGAAGTGTTCAGTGGCATCTTTGGAGCTGTGTTTCATGACAGCCAACTGCATTGCTGGAACCACTCTATCACTGAAATGCAGATGCCCCATTGGAGTTCACTGTTAGTTGGTATCAGTAGCTGAGCTTCAGGCCCTTAAGGGCCATCACCAAAAAGAGCTTAACCTACCAATTTAATAAGAAATGCCTATAAACCTGTGGAAATGTGCTGCTCAGGGTGCCACAGACTAATAAATGCTGTAGGAGCAGTCTCATTCTTGATGTCAGATGTAATCTCCTGCCTTCAAAATGGTGGAGAGTTGAGTATATCTAATCATAGAATCATAGAATG
>VZTV01116416.1:0-18964 GCA_013400875.1 Anhinga rufa
AGCTTCCTTCCCAGGAGGGATGGAAACTTCCCTTCTGTCTACAATAGTCATTGCTCTTCTCTAAAATTCTTCTACAGTAGTCATGCTCTTCTCTGAAACTCTTCTTAAATTCTAAATTAAAAAAAAAAAAAAGTTAGGAATATTTCATGTTGATCAAACCATTGACACATCCTTGAAATAAAAGATTAATAATTGAATTAAACAAAGAAAAACAAAGGTAAAAACAGGTTGCAGAAAAGCTATCTAACAGCCCTCTATATTGCCTTGTGGACCCTCAAATGACTGGGAAACGGTGTTAAGTATTGAGTTACCTGTGAACATAAGCTTAAACCTGAAAATTGAATACCTGTATTTAGTTCTTCTAATCAGTGTTGGACACACAGCCCAGGTATCACTCTCGTCTTTGTCTCCGCTACAGAGAGCGGCACTGCTGGTGGAGGATGAGCTATTTTTGTGTGTTGCCCTGTCAAACCTGCCCGTGGAGGCGAGCAGTCCCACCGTCCCTGTGCGGTAGTGGCCCCCGGGTCCCTTTGGGGACAGCCGGTGGGCTCCAGCTACTGCCAGTCCCAGCAGCTACTTGGGCTTTTTTTTTTGTTAGTGCTTCCTAAATGAACATCTGTTCACTAGAAATTGCATGAAAACTTCCAAACTCATATCATTCAAGCCATTAAACAGCTGTCAAACCCGAAGCACTTAAGAGTATCCAAACGTGTCATTAAGGGTACCAGTTATCCGCCACTGCCAACGTGCCAGGAGAAGAAAGATGTGCCAGAGCTGTTCACAGTCCACATGGGATATTGCTATTGATTTTATGTACTGGGTGTTCAGATATTACAGTTCTTCACAGCAGGATAAAACACTTAGATAGAAAGCTAGATCAATCCCAGGACGTACTTAAACCAGCTACCCAGAGGTGCAAATCTACTAATAATTTCGGGAGCTATCCAGCCTCCCTCAAAAAGGCAGCAGCACTAAAGGTCTGTCTGAGCTTACCATCCCCTTTCAATCCATCACCCAACCTGGGACCATATTTTTCAGCCTACTTTTCTTGCTGGTTGTTCTAAGGTCGTACTGATAAAAACAACGCTTTCTTTGGACTCAATAGTTGATGTATATCAGTTCAGGGTTTCTGATTATATTTTCAGGAGTCTTTTCTTCACGTGTCAGCTCCGGGAAGCAGTAACTGCAAATTATTCCTTTGGTGCCAAATAACTGATTTGTTAGGGCTGTCAGATTCCTTAAATAGCAGTTATGGTGGTGATAGTTTTAAGTTTTGTGGAGAGTAAGATGAGAGGCAGAATAGGCTGTGAAAACTAACACACAGCTCTTACAGTTGTGACTTCTTAACGAATGCTCTCTCTGGGGCAGCCCCACACAGCTATCACATACCCTGAAATGCATTTGTGTACGGCCTGGGAATAGTGACGGGGAAACCAAAGTCATTGCACAGGATGAGCCAAACCGACTTGTGGTAATGAAGATGGGACGTAGGCCGTATGCCTGTAATGCTCTGGACAAGTATGAAAGGAGATTTTCTCTATTTTTGTGACTCTTATGCAATTCTTTGCCTCATTAACTTCCTGTACCAGTGCATTTCACTGTTGAAGTCATATTTGCATGTTAATGAGCTGCAGTCGCATAGACGCATTAGCCTTGTGAATGTGCATATGCATATTTTATGATGTAATTTAACCCTTGAATATCCACTCATGTCTTGACAGAAAACATAAAAGGAATGTAGTAGCTTTTGCGAAGTGTTTATGCTCGTGTGTGTGGTTGGAGTCTGGCTTGCTCCCCTGCCCACGATCTCCATCTCGGCTTTTTCTTGGAGGCTTTAGGTTCTGGCCTTCTGCCCTTCTGCTTGTTCTTGCCGTTTAACAAGAAAGATCTGTGTTCACAACAAACACACCAGCCAGCAAGACTGGTCCTCCTTTTTTCTTAGCAAGCACCACGCAAACACAATAGCTTCAATAAGCGAATTTGCCTTGTAGCTCTATAATAATGCTTCTGTTTCAACAAGTTTGTTTTGTCAAAGGGGAAGTGCTGTTGCAGCTGTATCTGTTCAGCGCTCCTGGAGGGGTGACTGAAATAGCTCCAGAAAGCACAAGCCAAAATACTGACTCTAGTATTTGTTTTACACTGATGTGAATGAATAAGGAAACACTGTTCCTTCTCTGTGCTAAATTGGCTTTTTCATGAACCACCCCCCCCAGCTGTGTAAGCCTTTGTTTTGCAACAGATTAGATGGGCTGCACAAAGATTTCTGGCAGTTTTTTAGTGGAACATGGAAAGTGACCCTGAAAGTCAGAAATACCTGCATTGCCCTCCCAGAGTGGTTTGTATAGGTCGCCCTGCAATTTCTGTACACCTCTACGCTCCGTTACATGAAAAGCTAGACTTTCACAATTGCCCAGGTATCCAGAATTAGATATTAGCCATATTGCCTCTCACATCTGAAAAGATAAGATGAATTAATATGGAGAAGACCACATGTGCAATGTTTAAACACAGTTTCAGGCATTGGAACACAGGTTAGAGTGATATTTATCAATGGGCTTTTTGCTGGCTGTCAGTACAGGGACGCCTGTTACTGGTGTCATGATATCCCAGCAACACCCACGCTTAATTCTTCAAATCCAGGGACAACATCATATTTTTCAATATCAAATTCTATCGTATTTTTTATTAAGGTGGAACAAAAGCATTGTTTCACCTTTTCTCTGCTGAACAATGCCATTTTCTAATCTAGAAATATGCACACGATAGCAAAAGTCAAAAAAAAGAGAAATATTTCTGTAGAGCTTATTTTCAATGTGGTGTTGGTTTGTTTTTTGGGTTTTTTTTCAAAACTGTTTTTACAGGAAAATATTCTTATATATGTCTGTCCAGGCATTCTTTCTCCTTTCGTCACTTGCTGATACAGCATAACCAATACTTCAGCAGTGGTTCAGGCCAGAATATTTAGAGCATGGCTATGTAATTCGTGAGGGGAAACAAAAAAACAATATAGTCAAGTGTTTTCCATTGTTAGACAAAAATCGCCATAATTTATATCACTACATTCCAGTGAAATCAGGCATCCAGCTCTGTGAAAAACTAAAACTTAAAATTCATAAAGATGAATATTCAGAGGCCTATTTGAATTCACGCTTCTATCCAAGCAAATGTAGGTTACGTACAAAATAAATTCTCCTAATTTCATGTCTGAATATAAATAATTAAACCAAGAAGTACTGTTGTACATATTAAATGATGATCTTCTATAAATGATCCAGCAATTCAATTTGTTCAGCGTTTTTTTCTGCTGCTGTGTAGTTCCCATGACTGGTGCTTTGATGTTAGTGGGTAGCTGGAAAATGATTAATCTGTTGCAGTTCCATAATTAATTAATTTATATTTTGGTCAGTTCTGCAGCACTTTGCATTTCTGTACCCAACTGCCTAATTAATGTTTGCATAGCACTTGGAACAGATAAAGCAGCGAATGACTCTTATTAATATAATCGCTTCTCAAACACGACCCGGCCCTTGGCTTCGCGGGTAAGCTGTCACTGCAGCTCACTGGAGAAGGCTTTGCAGTTGAGATCTAGCTTGCCCTTACCACTTTGGTTTGGGTTTGTTTGTTAGGTTTTTTTTTCTTACTTATTCGAGGGTTTTTTGGTTCACTTTAGGCGCCTGTATTTTCCAACGCTGTAGAAAGAGCTGTGACCGGGGGCCCCTTCTCCTCGCCCCCGGGCGCCATCTTGTGGGCAGGCGGCCATTAGCCGGTCACGTACCCGCGGCTCCTTTCACGGGGTGAGGCTGCAGGCCCCGCGGTGAGGGAAGGCTCTGCCCTCCGCGCCTCTGCTGAGGGCGGAATCGCTTTTATACGTGTCCTTTGAGCTCCAGTTTTGGTGAACGTGTTAAAATGACCCAATCTGCAGAGGCATTCGGGCGTTAGTTAAAACGGCCTGATGTGCAGAGGGCTTCAGGGGCCGGTTCTGTGAAGTGTCCCGCCCTGCAGAGGATCCGGGTTAAAGTTTTGACTGAAACAACTTCGTCATGTCATGGTTCTAACAAGGATCCCTAATGAATCCATCTCTTGCCATAGCGGTATGATGAGGTCACAGGAGAGCGGTGATGTAACACTAACGTCACCGCATGCTGCCTGTGAGTTTAGGTTTTTCCACTGAAAACAGAACACTGAACATGCTATAACCTTGCCGTCTGAGCAAACACACTGCTGGAGATGATTGCCATGAGTGCGCTGGTTTTCTGTCAGAAAAGTTTTTAAAAGTTGCCTAAAAATGTGCTTTAAATTGTCAGTAAAAGGCGGTGCTGGATAGTTACTCCAGCAGAGGGCTTTGGACAGGCGTTTTTCTGGAATAAAAGGCATTTTCTGGAATAAAAGGCTGCTCTCCGTCCCAGCTGGGGCAGGCTGCTGTCAGTGGGAGAGGATAGTAAATGGCGGGGCCCCTGTGGGAGATGAGAAGGGTTCATTCTCTGTATTTTCCCAGTTTTTAGAGTGTTTCTGCTGGAGCAAACAGCTGTATGCCACCCAGCTTGTGCTTCCGTGGGCACTGGTGCTGCAGGCGAGCAGAGGGGAGCAGGGTCACCGGCCCCAAGCGGTGCGAGGGCTGGGGTGGCGGCGGCTTGCTTGGGCAAAGCTACAGGTCACTTGTGCAGGGGGACAGCACTTGCTGTGCCAAATGCCGTTAATTTCTTAATGGTCATGGAATTAGATTTTCTCCATTTCCTGGCAGTGTCTGGACGCCGGTGTGACGTTGAACACCCTAAGACTGTTAACCATTGGTTCAGCTGTAGTGTCAACTCCACCTGTGTCCCAAGCAACATTACCCCCTGTTGAATATGGTTAAACTGATCTGTGTTAAATGTGCTTGCGCCATGTCAAGGGAGAATTTTGCTACAGATGATAGTTGTTGTGTTGTTAATGGGACGTTGCTGCTGTAAAAATAAAGGCTTTTGATATAAGGACAGCTGTAAGTAACGAAGCGAAGACAGCGAGCGTTACAGTTTGCTGTGGATAATGCTTGGCAGCGTGGGATGCTGAGACGTGCTGTGGAAGTGATGCAGGAGTTGGCAGAGATCTGTTCCCCTCCTCAGCACTTGCGCTGGAGTCCTCCCAGGGAAGGTCCTTTTCATGTACTTTTTGTTGCTGATTAGAGCTCAAGTGTCTTGAACTCAAGCCAGAAAGCATTCCTCTAGTGTCAGGGAAAAGTTCTACAAACTTCATACAGCTAAAATTCTTATTTCAATTTGGGATGAAAAGTCAAAGAAGTGGGGTCATCAGCACTGCCAAGTGCATCTGCCTTTGTCCTCTCCTCCAAGCCTGTCAAAGTTTGCTGCTGCAATGAAAACCCTGCTAGAAACTTCATTTGGCTGTTTCTTCTCCTCCTGTAACGCCAGTCTGCTGCATTTCCCAGGCAAGCTTGGACTGAGTATAAGGATGGACAGAAGCTTCCTTAATACATATAAATGTGTAAACAGAATTAAAGGTGCTGTTGAGGTGGTGGCGATGGTGATGGGTGGTAAAAACCAATATTAATGTGGTGCTATGTATTATAGTACAGAGGTTTGAAGCCAGAGGCCGTGTAATTCTAGCGTGAAGTAACTGAAGCTGGAGATTAAAAGAGAATGGTTTAAACTAGGGAAATAAAGAGTGAGAGGGGAAGAAACTTCAGAGGGGAAGAATTGTTCAAGCTAAGAGGGCACTGGGATAAGAACAATTAAATCTGAAGTGGGCAATAATTCATTTAAACCGAAACCAGAAGACTTTGGCTGCCAAAGTGGGATTCTACAGTATCACTCAGCCGTACATAGCTGGAAAGGGGAGTTAAGAAAATGTATGTGATTATGTGTAATTTATGCTTATTTAGGGATTATATGGCAAGTTTTTCTGTGATTGCAGAGGATTTGACTCGGCCTTACAAGAGGTCCGTACCCTTTTTACATTGCTGATCTGTCAGCAGTGAAGCCGTCGCTAGATGTGACCTGACTGATTTAGGCCATAATTTCCCAAATTATAAAGTTAGAGACCGTATCAATGCAATTTTCTCATTTCTCTTTTACATGCAGATGATTAGGTATATTATGTTTTTTCTCTGTTTAACTCGCAAGTCCATCTGGGTAAGTTTAATTACATCTTTCTCAAAAGTTATTGAGGTAAGATGATGCACTTTAAATAAAACAGAGACTATACAGACATTTTTATAAGCAGATGTTCCAACTGTCTGCCTATGTATTGATCCCCTGTGCATTTTATGTGATGCCTCTGTTCAATTTAGCTTCTTTGCATTTGAATTAGTATGTAGGTATTGAAATTAAATCTCATTTAGGGAGTTCCAAAAATACCTACTTTCCCAAGCATCTATCAAATTAGGGAGAATATGGACCCAAAATACTTCTTTATTGCCAATAAAAATGAAGTTCTGTGGCAAAATTTGAGGTGATTAGTCTATTGCTTTATAGGTAAAATACTGTATGATTCTTAGAAAATCTAAATATTATTGGAAAGGGGCCTCATTTTGTAATGCTTGTGTGGTCATTGAGGAGAATGAGAAGGTAAGAGACACGGTGCGATGCAAAACCTGCTGGGTCGGGCAGTGGGGCTTGTGCTGTCTCTCTCTGGGCTTTGATTTAGACAACTGCATCTTTGGTCTGAGAACTGCAATATGGGCCTACAGTGTATATCTAGAAATATCGATATATGTATTCACTGTATGCAAGACGCTGTTCTCCCACTTTTTGAGACTTCGGTTTGGAGCTTGTGTTTACTGGTGTTTATCTTGAATTGCTGGGGAACGTCTGGCATAATTAGTCAGAAAGCTACCTCTGTGTAAACATTTCATCCCCTGACACTGCCCTGCATGGGTACAAAATTTCTCTCCCTTTTCTCCACACTTTTGTGAGTATTTTAATCATTTAGAATAGTAACAGGAATCACTGGAGGAACCATTAGTTTCCAGTCAGACTTGTGGGGTTAAATCCCTTGGTTTTGCCTTCTGCCCTTACCACATGCAGCAGAGCATTAACTGACCGAAAATGATGTTGGCAGCGATCATTATTATTTGGATAAAGGTCTTTCAGCTAAGCAGCAACCAAGGGTGATCATCTAAATGGAATAAAAGGGGAAAGGGTCAGTTCAACTTTGATAATTGTAGTGCTAGAAATGCAGGCAATAACGGAATTACCCTTTACTGACAGCTAAATGTGTAAATAGGCTGGCAGAGCATTGCTGGCTAATGTTATCCATAGCAGAAAGTGAGGCTCTTCACCATGTCTGCATGATTTTGTAGGGGGTCTCATAGAAATGGGTGTTGCCTTCTGCAGCTAGGCACTGGTTGTCGCAAGTGCTCCGGGTCTTACAGGATTTGGGCCATTAAATAGAACAGATGCTTATGTATTCTTGCAAGTTTGTGCTCAAAGTCAGTCGATGGCAAGTAAGTGGGCTGCTCGCAATAAATATTGCTTTTAATGAATAGAGCACAGAATGCTATAGTGCAGCTCATTCATCTGAACATTGTTTAATGCTGGTTTATTGAAGCATTTGTCAAATGCTGTGACAGTCTGCTCTCTGAAATTAAGGATATACTCATGACAGGCTGCACTGACTCATTATTACAAGTTTTAGAAAAGTTTTCCTGTATGTTACGATGAAAAAGCAAAGCTTGCGCATTGTCACTTCAGTGCTTCAATTTGTTTTTTCTTATGTATCTGAATTTTTTATTTTGTAATAGAGTATGTTTTTAGCTTCATAAATCAAACTAAGGCACAATTGTTAAATAGCCTACATCATATTAATTAGGCTGTGAAGCAAGGCAAGCATTACGACCATATATAACTGAGTACTGCAGAAGTTGCTAATCAATGAGACAGGCAACTAATTAACCAGCCAGCAGTCAGCCTCTTCAGCTGAAGTTGGTGACTTTCAAATTAATTAAACTTTCCAGGTGTCAGTGAAAGTACAAAAAATATATCTGTCTTAATATATTGATGTATCTTAATTCCACTTCTGGAGTTTGAATGTATGAAGATTGCATCCGTTTTAAGGAAAACTGTCATAAAACATCTCATGTCCATATTACATAGCTAAAAAGAAGAAAAGTAGTATGTCTGAGAAAGCTTTGTTTGAACTCTTGTCCAGTGCATGTTGAGTACAGCGTGAAAGTGGATGGCTTCCTCTTCGTGCCTGAAATACCTGCTATACTGTCTTTTAATTCATACCTTCTAAGCCTTCGTGGCTGCAAAACAGATCCCTGACAAAGTTCAGAATATTATCGTTGTTTTCACTTGTGAAAGGCAAATGATATAATGGGTGTTCAGTGAGACTTGGAAGAATAAATTATTCCTGCCCCTGCAAGCTTGCTGTCTGTGTAACGGGACAACATGAAACGCTCGCTGAGAGCCTGATCAAGCTTTATTCCTGTAGCATTCACTCTCCTTCCACTTTTCATATGGTCCAAGTGAAATGGCATTTTCTCTAGGTTCGCGCTGTGTGGGCTTTACTAGAAAATATCTAAAGAAGGACTTGAAAGAAGGCAGGTTGATGGTTGGGCTTTCTGGGATATGAAAGCAGGGAGTAATGCAGAAGACACAGCAGGATAAAAAGGGACTGGAGGCGGCTGGATGCAGGGGTGGAATGAAGATGAGAAATATGCAATTCCTTAGCTACGGAAAAATTGCTTCCAAATTCTTAGTGTCAAGTAATCTGCGTCAGATTGTCTTTTATAATGTCCCTTAAAAGGGGAATTATATATGAAACAAGTAATCACATTGTTGTATTGCTGAGCTTTACTGCTGAAACCGTGGTTGTGGTGATTTGGCAATAACTTGAAGTATCATGTTCTTTCACCTCGCACATTTGTCATGATTTTATAATCCCCTTGAATGTGTAATGCAGGTCCGATGCCTGTAGCATGCTAGTGGTCTCCAACCTTCCTTTGGGGTGATGCACAAGTACACTGTGACCATACCCAGACAAAGTAAACGCAGGCAACTCTGAAACTGCAGACATTACTGAAAGGGATGATACTTGCTGCCAATTAAAGTAAAAATGTAGGAAGAAAGGCTTAAGGAGAGACAAGCTTTGTTCTTACAGTTTCCTTCGTGAAGGAAGAAGTATCTTTGAAAGAGGTAGAGATGTGAGACCAGAGCGCAGGCTGAGGAGTGGTGCATCTGCCAGTAAGAAATGATGGCTAACATGACAGCTCTGAAAGAATAATTGAAAGAGACCCAAAAAAATCTCTTACGGACATCAAAACAGGGAGATTTGGGGGTGGGGAGGGGTTGGTAGGGTCTTGAAGGACAGCCCGCGTGGTCCGGCTATAACCGGGGCACCTGGGTGAGAACGAGCTGGAAGGTGCTTTTGCCATTGGGTGTATTTTTGTGTGTGCTGGCTCTCTTCAGTCCCTCCGGGTTAGGAACACTGAAGTACCTAAGGAGAGAAAACAAGTCTAAAAGACGGCGCAGCACATTATCAGACTGTTATTGAAATATGTATTCCTCAACTGGAATAAAAATGCTCTCTGTAGCAATATAAAGATGATGCCTTTTCTGAGTCAGGAAGCCCAGCTGCAACTCTCAAGTCAAGTGGGCAAGAACAGTTATCAGTAATGGCTGTGTCTCTCGTTTTATAAATTGGAAAAACTGTGCAATAAACAGTTTTCTTATACGTGATAGCGAGTAGTGGTGCTCAGTAGAGTGGGCACCCTGGCACGCTCCAGTGTCCCCTCTCCATTTCCAGGGAGGGAGGACAGACGCTGGGTCTTTGTTAATCTGTGCTCGCTAATGTTAGCGACTCATTTCAAAATATGATAGCTAATTTCCAGCATATCTAACATACGGATGCAAGGCATTTTCTGTTCTGATTTTTCAAGATCTAAGTAGCTTGCACACATTAAAGCCTGTGTCCACCTCCTCCTTAGCAAAAAGCAGAGGTTCTCTGTGTCTTTTCTTAATTGTTGTAATATCCCCATGATAGTGCTCTTCAGGCAACTAATTGCAAAATAATCTGCATACAATTTTCTAATATTTATTAATACTTTGCTTCATCAAGTTTATCAGTCGCTTACATTTCTTGATTTCTACTCCACTTCAGCTAGAATTTGCATGTTATCTTTTTTCTGGCTTTTGTTGGTATGGTTATGTACTTTGGATGGAATATGGAAGTTGTTCCCTAATGGAAGGCAAGGGAGTGACATGCCATCCGTTAGCAGGAGGAGAGAGAGCCTAGTGCTTTCTCATCTAAATTATGTGGATCCTGGATGTAAGCCAGGCATTCATTTTGTTAAAATGGGGTTTGATAATTGAAACTAATTTAACATCGACCCCATTAAGTTGCATTTTATTGCTCATTTAATATGCCTGTCTCACAAGCTCCCAGAACTAGGAAGCGGCTTTGTAACGTGAGTTTATAATTTGCCGGAGCTCCAGCCATACCGGTAAATGTTGAGTTTGNGTCAGACCTGACGGATAACCCCAGCCCTCCAATAGTGCAAGTCGTTATATCGACTTCTGTCAAAGAATGCCAGTTTAAATCAGCTGAGGAGCTGGCTCATTGTTTTTTAATGATACGGGATTTCCATGTTCTGCCATCCTGCTTCTGGTTTCCTCTGTCTTACCATTCTTGCACATGATTTCGATATTTCACTACTAGCTAAATATTTTCTGCAGTTTATGAATCGCTAAATAATCTCATAATTGGTTAGCAGCCCTTTTTGGTGCTAATTGCAGTGCAGCACCAGGTGATGGTTACTCGAACACAATTCTATTTATCAGAACAGCAGTGAGCAGTAAGAAGGTCAAAGGGCAAGAAAATACAGAAACGTGCAAACTACTGTGATGGATTTTGGGGGTTTTGTTTGTTTGGTTTTTTTTTTCTTACAAACACGTTCTCTTCTGCAGCTATGGCCGCAGGAACGGTATATGAATGATGAATTACTGGAGCTTTACCTTTGTGAAATGGCAGCAAGAGAGAAGCAGTAAGAGTGAGCCTGGGTTACATCATGGGGCCTGGGGACAGGGAGCGAAAGGCACCGGGCTGTGTCTCCACGCTGAGGAGGCGTGCAAGTAGGAATTCTTCAAACCCGACCAAAGTTTCTTAAAAGGAAAGTGGAGTTAAAAGGTACAGCTAATACTACTACATGTGTGTGGTATAAACTAGATAAGAAAGCATAGAACTATTTAAAATTATATCCATGTCTGAAAGGCACTAAAAGAGGCATCCTGTGCTCAGTTTTAGCTGCTACCTCATAATCCAGACCACATTTAAAGCACATGGCTAATGTCTCATTTTTTTTTAAATATACATGCATGCAAATGAATATAAAGGACAGAAGATGTGTGTGAAGCAAAGCATACAATTCTGCCACTCATCATGAAACAGCAACATTTGACAGGTGTTACATTAATTAAAACACTACAGGGTGCAGGAAGGAGGACACTCGGATGTTGTACTGATGAAGGATTTAGAGCTCACTTGTACAATCAAAATGCTCTGTCGGCAGGAGTTGACACAGGGAATTGTCTGTATTGGGTAGACTCGCTGCTGAATTGCTGGGTCACGATGTTGTATTTCTTCTCACCCAAAAATAGTGAATTCTGTTCTGGAGTAGAAATGACATTGAAAATCAATGAGATCCTGCTTTAAAAACAAACAAAATGCACTTTCTTTCTCTATGAATGTCCTCAGGAATTAGATCAAACCCAGAGTGAGAGAAAGCAGGTCAGCCTTGTCTTCAGCGCACTGTTGGCATTTAGTGTTTAGCACAATCAGAAATCGGTGCAGCTCAGAGGCAGGAGATGAAGAAGCCATGGGCAGGGCTGTGAGAGTTTAGGACCAACTTCATGTGAGCCTGCAGCTGCAAACATCTGTAGCGTGTGCCAGTGGACTACGGCATGTCTGCAGGATGAAGCCCTCATGTTACAGCACTACTTGGACAGTTTGAAAAGGTCAGGAACTGCCTAACCAAGCCAAATAAAAGCACAGGAGACAGGAATCTGACCTGGGGTTTGGGGAAGAGAAATCTTCACCTTAGCCTTTGGGCACTG
This sequence comes from Anhinga rufa, assembly GCA_013400875.1. Classification (NCBI taxonomy): domain Eukaryota; kingdom Metazoa; phylum Chordata; class Aves; order Suliformes; family Anhingidae; genus Anhinga; species Anhinga rufa. The sequence continues at coordinate 12,048 of VZTV01116416.1, forward strand.
GTAATTATTCCTGGAATAAGGATGTTCTGATGGCATCGTTGCAGGCAGTAATGGTCCGACTGCTACATTTCTCGTTAGTTTTTAATGAGTGATGTTGAACCAAACTTTAAAAAATTTTATTTGGAGTTGCTATTTAAGTTTGTTCCGACACCTATCGGACTCGATGTTTCTGTGCAGGTGTGGTGGTGCTGTTTTTGAAACGTGCTTGCTGTGTATAAAATGTGCTTGGAGTGTTGGTTTTTCTCGGCAATACAGGCTAACTGTGCCTGTCAGTGTTTTGCAGGATTGATTTGTGAAAGGTTGTTAGCCTGTTAGGTCTTACACATCGGAGTCAGCAGTAGCGTTCACAGTTCTTGCAAGGTGTTGTGTTTAAAACGATGGCAGAGGCTTTTAACACTTGTTTAATTTAACTTTCCTTAATATGACATCCAATTACTGGTAAAACTTAACCACCCCGTCTTATTTTTAAGTGTAGACATTCTCTGGCATTATACAGCAGTACTTCTCCTAAAAGTATTTAGGAGAAAATGCATGAAAATATAGCAGTTAATGTTACAACAGTTAGCAAGGATTTTATGTAATTTGAGAGACGTCATAACATACATTAAAAATTCTTTTTTTTTTTTTTAAGCTATGTCAGCTGATAAAACGTTCCAGTCCAAATCAGTGAAATTATAAAAGCCAAGATTCTCACATGCTTAATAATTAGCACAACCCAGATTCCGGCAAAAATACCTTTCTGTAGGAAAGCTGAGTCTGAAAGGCTGAAGTTTTGCATTAATGTTTATAGTGGTTTTGTCTGATTTAATTCTCTTTGCATTCTTCAGAAGCCTTTTTTTTGTGTAAAGGAAATTGGGTTGCGGCATCTGGAAGTGCCGCAGAGGGGCTCTGGGTATCAGGTCCGGTGGCTGGGTGGCTGCTCCGTATTTTGGGCTCCAGGCCCTCCTGCGTGCGTGACCGACTGGCACGGCACAAAGCAGGTACAGGAGTTGTTTGGCACCGTTTGCTGTGGTTGCGGCACTGCGTGCGTGCGTGGCATTGTTACCGGTAGCACAGGTTGTGCTGTTCTCACGTGTCCCGCGGGTGCACAGACAGTAAGAGGGCCTTGAGGAGCTCAGGTGCCTGCAGCAAGGCTCCAAGTGTAGACACAAGACAAATTTACAGCTAGAAAAACCCCTTTCCAATGCACTGAACTGCTGACGTGCACACCTGAGAGCTGCCTTGGCTGCCCCTGGCAGAGCCGGTGGGGGCAGCGGAAAAGGGGAAAAATTTAAAGAAAACAACAAAACATTTTCTCCCACTTCGCTTAGTTGTACTCGAGGACTCGGAGGAAGCCCTGCTGACGTACTCTGCAGGAGTTACGTCTTGTCCCTTGCAATCATTGTCTATTGTGAACAGGAGAATATAGTAGTTTAAAAACTATTTAAGTTGTTTCTGGAGACTTCAGAAGATCTCATGTAAATTCATTAGTTACTATGCAGCTGCCCACATAGCATTTAAAGTAATAAAAAATGTATTAGTTTCACTATACAAATGTATTAGCATCCAGTCTGTACTTAAATGAAAAATGTATTAGCTAAACTATATGAATGTATTACCAGCATCTCTATAGCTGTATAATGCTCAACTTGAGCTATCCTTCATTATTAATACAGTCTAAAATATGCAATAAATGCTGCAAACAAACATATAGAGGCTTTAAGTGGCAAAAAGCCCCTCTGTATTCACCATATTTCTGCATTTATTTTCAGTGCTCATCTATAGCAGTGCAAGGGCAACCCTCTGAAAGTGAAGCAAGGGGTAACCAAGCACCAGGAGAGCATTCTCGGGGGTAGGAACACAATTTAGTTCTCTGGGATTTAGTTCCCTTCTGAGAAGAAGAGTTTATTTGTGTCTGTTTTGCGACTGTCTTATGGTCATGAAACTGTTTACGTACAAATGTTTGCTTGTTTGGACTAATACCAGCGAGTCATTAATTCTTGATTCGTTGCACTTCCCAAGAAAAAGCAGACAAAGAGCAAAACCCAAAGAGAAGATAAGTAACAGGGGCAGATGACCAGAGTGCCCGAGGGAGTGTGCCAAAGGGTGTGAGATGGCAGGCTGTGCTAATTTGTACATCTCAGCGTTTCCATTAAAAATGAGATCAGATTTCCCCTGCAGCAGAGAAATTGTAGGAAGAAACAAGGTCTTGCAAATTTCTTTAAAAGTCAATTTTTTTAAAAAGTAATTTTTTAAAGTACCATAAAACCCTTTAAAATGCAGAGGAATGAAAGAAAAACTACAGGATTTTTGAGGCTCTTATTTGCTTTCAGTAATGCAAGCAATAAAAAAGTAGATGTCAGTAAACCATTATTTCTTTGGGTTGCATTGGAAAACAAGAAGAATACATGTGAGGATAAGCATAACCACAACCTGCTTGATAATATGATTCAGAATTAGGTGTTTATGGTTCAGCACATGCATTCGAAGCAGGAGTGCAGGGGTGGGTGTGTGGGGGCTGGTTAATTAGAAAGCTGTCTGATTTCCCTAAAGAAGCTATGATATAGCGATAAAAACGTAGTCCTCTGTGGTATGCATCCTTCACTGGAGGATCAGCCATATTAAAGATCACATTAGTTTTCACCGAAGTAAGGCTGCGGCGTGCGCATACAGTGATTACTCAATTTCCGACACGGAGCCCTGACATGCTGCCTTCGGAGACGGAGCAGACGATGCCTGTAAAGTGATTGCAATGTATTTGGATACAGCCACCGCTTTCATAAACCTGCAGGTCCAAGATGACGCTAACTGCCGTCCCCACTGATAACCGGGGAACCTTGTCTGAGTTAAATTGGACACAACGAAATAAGGATGCTCCAGAAAACAGTGGAAGTTGGAAGATGCTCTGCTGCAAAGCAGTCCATATGCACACGCTTGCTCTTCTAGTTGGCTCCTTGCTCCTGGGCTGCAGCACACTTTTGGGGGAGCAGGTAGAGCTCTGCGGGGCATTGCCAACAGGGATTTCACTCCAGGAGATGACCAGAGGTGTTTGGTCACCAGATTTGTTGGAATTTTCAGTCTTTCCTTATCAATAGCAGTAGTGAACCAGGCAGCGCCTCCCATATCCCCCCAGGTCACAGCTAGTTTTATTATTTTAAATTAGTGTATTTGTGAGTTCACATTCCTCTCCAAGGAGTTTTTTCTCATGAAAACTCCTGCTCCCTTGACCATAAGTTAATGCTTTTTAATATGTCTCAGTATTTTGTAGTACGCATCCAGTTCAGATTTCATAGGCATCAAATTCAGTTTTCCTTAATAATACCTTGGTTTTGATCAGGTCATCTCAGTACTTGCTTGCTGTACCAGTCTAAACATTATATTGCCTTTCTTATCCTTTGAAGCGCAGTTTTAATATTGTTTACTCCAGATTGTTTTAGATGCCTAATTTGTGACTCAGGAAACCAGAGTTAGGTGACAAAATTCAATGTACAGTCAATGAAAATGGGTGATTGGGATCCTTTATCAGAGGTGGCACACTGGGCACTAATTACAGTGTCAGCTATTCTGTATCTTAATCAATTCCAGTGATCTCATTTATAATTTTTACTCTTACTGACAAGTAGTTATTCAAAGAAGTAAATTGACTATCTGTGTAATTTGCTTCTTGGACACAAAAGGCTCAAAATTAACAGGCTTTTTTTCCCCTGGAGAAATCTTCCTCACTGCAGTGTGGTGTTCTGCTAATTATTCCTTTGTCCCTTTTTGTTTTCTAAAGGTGACAGAGAAACCTGAAAGGGATCGCTATGTGCGTGGTACAGCCAGCAGCTGTCGAATGACCACCGCTGGTACAGTCTGCTTTGTCTCTGATGCCACCCCAGCCCGCAGGGTCGGTGTCACTAGTTTTCTGCGGTCAGTTGTGAATATAAGTGTGCTCCAGCACAGAAAAGTCAGGGTTTGTGACCAGAATCACCTCATGTTTCTGAGATCAGCCTGTTTTGTTTGAGTGAGTCTGTTGCTGGGGGAGAACAGAAGTCAAGGCAGTGTTTTGGTATGTGTTTGAAAACTGATAATGGAATACCGTAAATCAGAGGGCTAAGCAGGGTGCCCATTAAAAAGGTACTCTTGACGAGATCTTCGAAATACCTGATATTATTAATGCCAATAATGAGTACCTTTAAGATACAGCCTTTCTACTTTGTTGTGCTACAGGTGGTTTTTAAAACAATCAATTTACAAAGAGCATTTTTTCCTTTTTCATGCTGTTAAAGCAAATTGGTATGTAATTAGATTTATATACTGAATAATCTTATTTGCATATCCAATTAATTCTTCCTGTTTTAATTTGTTAGGGTTGGATTCACATTAGTAGTAAAAAAATAACACTTAAATTATTGAGGATTCAAATTTTCTTTTACTATAATATGTTCAAGAGGTTGCATTAAAACTTGGTCCTGAGCATCCTCTTCCTTTTAGAGGCTATTAAATAACGCGGAAAAAGGCAATCAAAAGAAAACTAAGCTGTGTTATAAAAACAGTAAGGGTCTATTTAAGCTGACCAAAGCAAATGCCCTATGAATTTAGGCTTTTTAAGTATCTTACTTAAGGTCTATAGATGTCCAAAGACTGCGTAGAATTTTCCCTGCAGAGTATTAGTGGATCGTGTGAACATTGGAAGGATTGACTGTTCTCCACTGACTTCAGTTGTCAAAGCCGTGGGATCCTCACTTGGCATAGGAGCTCTTTTTCTAGACATCTGTTTAGCATTTTGACTGTCTTGACTTCTCACATCTGTATTCCGAAATGCAGAAGACAAGCGGAAAAAAACAAGAGAGGGACTTGATTCAGGAAGTGTTAAGATGTCCTAAATGCCACACATTTCAGCACACCAGGGAGGTATTTAGCACTGGTGAAAACGACGCCACTTTCTTAGGTACCGAAGCATATAATTTTAGCAGCTTCCTGTAGAACTCCACAACTCTTATTAGCTAGACAGAGGGGGGGTTTTGCAGGCATAGTCCAAGAGACGTTTCATTTTTTGCTCTGAATTAGGAAATAGCTTGGCACAGTCCCTACTTATAAAATCTATGTGTAAAGCCTCAGTTATTCCTGCCGGGCATGTGGCTGGGCTTTCCATCCATGGCTCTGCTACTCCTTCATGGTTTCAAACTTCAGGTTCCAGTTTCAGAGCTGCTGAAACTGAATGGAGAGCTCTTGGGCTGTGAGAGTGCGTGGGAGATAATACCAGGGCTGAAAAGTCAGCAAGCTAGGTATTTATTTAAATGTGCTGAAGCTAGTATGTTCCCAGCAAGTGCGAGCCATACAGGTCATAGTCCTGCTTACCAGTTACCCTTACAGCTTATTTTGACTTTGGGAGCAGGGATCTGTTAGCTATGGAGGAAAAAACAAAGGGATTGATGAGTCATTATAAAAGGATAGAACAGATACAGCGTAACTTGAAATTAAAGTGATATTTCAGTATAGTGAAAGTGCAGGCATGTAAAGGAGCCTGGGACCTCGCTGTTGACTCGGAGCAGGAATGTCAGTCGGAACCGTGTCATTACTGTCTGGTGGATAAAAAAGAAGGCAAAGCGCCTGCCACAGTGAGAAAGGCACCATTAAACATTTAATGGTGTCTTCATTTAATGTCACTTGAAGCATACAGTAAACGTAGTATATAACGCACATAAGCTTCACGGTGCAATTTGACCTCAAATCTTTTAATTCAGAGGTGATTTCAGTGCAGAGACCAGGCGTGGCGTGATGTCTACACCAAATGCTTACGATGCGATGATCACCCACGAACTCAAGAGCAGCAAGCGTACAGTTACGCTGCTGCTGTTAAACGACCACTGTGAAGAACATACGAGCTTTAGTAGGCTCAAGTTGTCATGCTGCAGGTGGGCACACATACTTCGTCTTCCATATGGGATGAGAAAATTTTGCCTGAACTTCTACATCTATACACAGGTGTGCTTTTTTAAATTTTTCTAAAAATTTCAGTGTCTCTCGGGTTTTTAAGAGATTTTTGAATGTGTTCCTGTAGTTATTGGAAAGAATCTTCTATCCCTTGGGAAGATGTCTGTCCATCTGTCTTGTGCATCAATTGATGCACAATCAGCTACCTATTTTTAACCTTTTCTAATGGCGAGCTTGCTGCTCACCTCTGAGTGCCCTTCACCCTTGTCACAAGGAGGGATCTGCTGTTCTCATAAAAGTTAAGGGTCTCGATTTCAGTTTAATACCCAGCCACTTTATTGCACATTTGCCTAAATATATCTCTGCTTTTATTTGATTCCAACGTTTTGAACAGCTTGTTCTGCAAAATGTTAACTGTCTGCAGGAATCACTGCCATTGAATATACATGTTACCAAAAAAATCACAGTTTTATTCTTTTTTTGTAAGAAACGGGGCTTGGAGTTGTGGACTTTTACTACTGCTGTTGGATGGTTAATGAAAGGAAGACTTGATTACGAGGAAAAAAGTCATTACAAATGGTTGACATGCAAAGCCTAAAAATCCATATGATTTCCTTCTCTCTGATGTCAGTCAGCAACTGGGCTGCGTGTCCAGCATCTGTTGAAATCGGAGAAAAAACGCCCCGTGATTACAGTGGATGACTCGTACTGGGACTGAACAGTTAATTCAAGAGGCTTTAGCAGAAATTGTGTCAGTGAAAGGGAGATGAACTCAGAATTGCCCTGCGTAGCTCCATGAAGCTGCTTCAAAGTGAGCAGGGGAGGTGGTGCAGTAAAGGGTTAAGAATTGAAAATAAAAACAACAATGTATTTAAATGTTTTAATAAGTGGGGGAAATATTGCCATAATAATGTTGCAGTGATTTGAAATACGTCCTAAGATAAATTGCCTTGGATCCTAATTAGCAACTATTGGTTATTAGCTAAATCCAGGGCCAGCGAAGGGGGGGTGTCAGGAGGATG
>VZTV01116419.1:13004-33827 GCA_013400875.1 Anhinga rufa
CCGAGGGCCTCCCCGGGGGTCTGTGGGGCGGGAGGGCCGGGCGCCCGGGCGCCTCCGTGCCCCGCAGCCCCCTCCCTCCCGCGGGGGCGGCGTGCCGCCGCCTGCCGTGAGACCCTTCGGGTGCCGCAGAGAGGCTGCAGCAAGGCGTGACTGGGGGGAGAAGCCCGGTTTATCCCCGCGCGCGGGTTATTGCAGCCTTTGGGCAAGCTCCGTTAAAGCAGGATGAGTCGGTTGTGGAAAGAGCGGCGAGGCAGTCCCGGTGACACGGTTGTGCAGACGGGTTGCGGTAGCAGCGCAGTTGTCTGAACGTTAGCTTGGAAAGGGGCAAAGAATCGGTATTCCTTTCCTAGCAGGGCATGGATACAGCTAACCAGTCTTTTGTAACCTAATACACCAGCGGGCGTTTTGGTTACCTGTGAGGGAGGACAATGGCTTGGGAACTGTGAAATCTGCATTTCTTTCCCAGCTCAGTCACTTTGTGCGCTCTCATGATAAAATTGTCTGTTCTCTGTGTCTGTTTCCTTGTGTGTGAGCAGGGAGAGTAGTACTGATGTACCCTCAGGTGTATTAGGAAGCCACATTGAGAGTTATTGTATTGCAGGGGTTTCTCAGTCAAAACTGAGGTGCTGTTCAGGCAGGCAGCACATGTGCCTTTGGTGAAAAGAATCCCAGAGGGACCTTACACTGAGAAATCTTTGTGTGGAGAGTGCAAAAGGCTGCCCGCGCAGGTTGGGACCATTTGTACCCGCAGGTGTAATGGAATGGAGTAAAGGGTATTTTTAGAAGCTGACTAATAAAGGAAGCTGTGTTGCCTTCACAAGTCTTAATTTGGTTTGGCATGGCAAAACAGTGCGAACACCTGTGGGACTGTGCTACCCCCATGAGGGCAGATGTGGTCCCAGTGGTCACACAGAATGAGACAGGTTCTCTGGTGTCTGGTTTTCTTCACCAGAGTAAAGGTTACGCACTATATTGAGAATGATCTGATACAAACATAACACAAAAACCCCCTTATCTGCCAAGGTCTTTGTTTGATGTCTGAATAATGTGCTTCGGAAGTTTTTTCTTTGTTGTTTGTAAACAAATAACCTATTTTGTTAAACTTGTTAATAAATAGTGTTTTACATTTCAAAAGCAACATGTTGGTGCTTGGAGACAACATGCACACCAGAAACGTCAGGCAGCAGCTGAAGACAAAGACCTCTTTTTACAGGGACTTAAATAGCGCCTTTATAGGAAGGGTATTTTTATCATTTCAGCTTTCCAGTTAACCAAAAATGCTTTAACTGTACAATGTAGACTGGTAAGCTACTTACAGGCCACGGTTCTTTTTGCCTTTTAGGTTCAGAAAGCAGCAGGAATTGTGTATGCACACTTTATCTCTTGCCGATGTCAAAGGAAAAGGTATGATGTGTGGATCTACAAGGTGGATCAGTTCTTCACAGAGAATTAAATTAGTTGATGTTTTGAAGCTGTGTAATGAGGAAGGAGGAAGTTTTAGCTGGCCTCTAATAGATGTAATAATAAACATCTTTGTTATTGGCATTATAGGGCAGCATCAGTAGAAGGAAAAGCCTGAAAACAGCATGGAATCTAAATGCCTTTCCTACTAGGAGGAGCAGGTTCTTTTAGGGAACTGACCAGACAATCTGCAGAAATTTTGCTCCAATATTGTCTGAATCGTTTTTGCTTCCCAGATAAATCAGCATTCGAGCCCACAGGGCTCCTGGCCTGCCCTCTGAATGCTGAAGGAAAACCTGCCTCTATTGACACCAAAAAGTTACTATGCTGAGCATACCTTCTCATCCACTGCCAGACAGAATTCAGCAGAGGAGAAAGGATGTATTAATATCATATTATTTTATTGACAGATTGAAAACCTAGAATGGCAGGAGAACAGAAACCGTCTTGCAATCTTCTAGAGCAGTTTATTTTACTAGCCAAAGGTACAAGTGGCTCAGCTCTGACTGCTCTTATAAATCAAGTGCTGGAGGCTCCTGGGGTTTATGTCTTTGGAGAGCTGTTGGAGTTAACAAACGTGCAAGAGGTAAGAGATGAGTTTCTGTCCTAATGCACTGTCTGCACTCCCAATATAAGGGATCCCCAGAAGTTTCCACAGACAGCCTGTGTGTGAAATTTCTGTGCCAGGAAGGGCCTGGTACAGCTTATCTTGGTTCTGAGATGTTTGTGTATGAGAGATTGCCGTTGCTTTTGCCTGTATATATCAGACGTTAAAAAAATACCTATATAAAGCTTTGCTACCTTAACACGATTGCTAATACAGCAAAACCCTGGCAGCAGCACAGTAACAATTTTAAGAAGGCACCTAGCCAGCCAACAACGAAAAAATCCCTTTCTACTCCTTCATTGTCCTGGAAAGCATAACTTCAGTGCTCTCCAAAAGTCTTCGTGAACAGATGTCTACTGTATCAGGCCCGGTGGTAACCAAATCCAAACCATTTCAAACCAAGGTGGAAAGCAAGTTCCAGAGCTTTTACTGAGAACGCCTTGCCAGCACTCTCCTCTACTACAGTGAGGGAATCTAGGTTGAGTATCTCTGCAGCTGGGGTAACGTAGCGTAGAGCAAGTTTGGCTTTCCAAGCAGGCTCTTAGATATGCTGAAAAATGCCTCTATGGTTATTGAGCATCAAATGGCAAGTGTTTTTTTCCTGGATCTGTGTGCAACAAATGGTATTAAAAAAACAAACCAAAACAAAAAAAACCCACAACAAAAAACCAACCAACCAAACAAAACAAACCCCAGACAAAACCCACTCAATAAAATTCACTGCTTGGTGCTGCAGTTATTCCAGTGAAGTGTCTGCATGTGAGAGGAGTGCTATTACTTTCAAACGTGCCTAACTTTAAATGTTCTAGCTTGCTTCACTTTGAAGTTTTTGTGGCTCTGCAGGTAAGCTGTCTTAGCTTTCCCAGTAATAGCAAGGATGCTTAACCAACTGACACCATCGCCTGCTTGCTTGTCACATGGTGAGAAGAGCTGGCCCTGTAGGATGTCAGCTGAAATCAAGAGTCGGCTTTTTTTTTTTTACCTCCTAAGGTGCTGCACAAATCAGTTGACAGTCCAAACTGTAGTTAAGTTCTGGCGCATAGAAGCGGCTAGATCATCTTGACTCTGAAACTGCTGAAATTTGCTGCTGTTCATGAGGCCTTAGAAAGGGTCCAGCTCTTTAAGATCAGGGTATAATTGCTTTTCTGGGTACTACTTGTCCTATATAGACTTAAAACAAGCTCTGGAGAAGTCGACCACCAGTGTCATGTTGGCTGTTACCGTGTTACATGGAATTTCTTTTGTTTTCTTCCCATCCAGCTTGCTGAAGGGTCTAATGCTGCTTATTTCCAGTTGCTGAACCTGTTTGCATATGGGACGTACCCAGACTATGTAGGTAAGAGCCTGTTTGCAGAGTACGAGACTGGGTTGCCCTTTAGAGTTGTCAGAGGCAACTCTTTGCTTTCTGTGGTACCTGGTGTAGAGTGGGTGAAAGTGTCCAAGAAAAGAATTTGCTCGGGAGGAGAATGGTTCATTGCGGGTCTCTGAGTCCTAAGTGCTTTTTAATTGCTAAAATGTGGAGGAAGGGCTAGAGACGATGGTCTCTTACTGATTTGGTTGGACTGCAGCACCGGATTGAATTGGTCTGTAGCAGTATTTTTTGACGTTCACAGGCTGCTTACCTCTGCGGAGCACAATTTCAGACATCTGTTTTGAAATTTAGATGACACTGGTTATGGAAGCTGCAGAAAACTTAGACAAAATTGTTCTGCATTATTTAGAAAAGCCTATATGGTTTATGGGGTAACCTTTTATTTTGTGATGGCAATGCTGAAACAAAATGAAGTGTTTATTAGCTAGAATACAAATCGAAATAATGACTTTTATACAGCTTCAGAAGGACTATGTGTGAATCATCGTAGTATCTGTCGAGATGTGCTTTTATCTCTGGTGCTTATGCTTCCGTTCTGCTACAATTTAATACTTCATTTGTGGGTAGCAGCCTAATCCAGACCATTACAGAGTGTGACGAATAATTCTGTTGTAGTGCTGGCTATCACTGTGGTGGATGAGCTGTCTAGTTCCTGTAAGGAGAAGTGCCATTCGTAAGTGCAAGTACTGGAAATTCCAGTGGCTGTGGAGCAACACGAGCCTCATGAATTTTGTGACTGATCAGAGGATGTGTTTGCTGTGCTTGGGTCTTGTGTCCCAGCATGTGACAGCACAGTGTGTTTTTCCTTTTCTAGTGAAGAAAGAGAAAGGGGGGAAAAGTAGTCAAAATATAGAGCACTGAATGAGGTGGGAAGGATGGGAGAACTTGAGTGGCCCTGAAACACTAATTTCCATTAAAGCAGATACTTTAAAGAGTTTCTTTGTTTTGGAAAGCTGCCAGTTTTCTTTCTGTTTTTAAATATTCATGATGCACGTGAATATAATACAATTACAGTGAGGCCATGTAAGTATCTAGATTAATAATTTCTCCTCTATTCCTTAGCCTGGTGCTTTACACTTTCAACCCTAAATTCTGCAGCTCTCCAGAGAAATAAAACCAGCTATATTTACAACCAGATCAGCAAAGGGGAAGATTTTATTCTGTCAGCTCGTTAATGAAATAAAAATTACTTGGTGGTAGAAACAAAGCGTTGACCAACCGTTTTGGCAGGACACCACTTGTGTAGATTTGAATTATATTCTAATTCCAAACCCAGAATTACTAAATAAGCAGAGAAGAACGGAATTGCCAACTTGTTTTTTAACTTCTCTCCTCTCTCCCTGGGTGTGCTAATCTGTATCAGCAGCAGCAGCAACCACAGTAGCTGGAGGAGTTCAGTCTTTCAGGGTTTAGTGTAGTGTAACTGGCTTGAAGTTCTGCAGCCTGGATTATATAATTCTTGAAGGAAAGTCCTGAATCTTGTCTTTTTAACATTAACAGCAAAAAAAGATAACCTGCCTGAATTAACAGCGACTCAGAAAAACAAGCTGAAACACTTGACGATCGTAAGCCTGGCTTCCAGAATGAAGGTAAAGTACGCTGTGTATGATAGCAGTCTTTTTGTTTAGTTTTGTTTTTGAAAATGGCATCAATTCCGTAGCATTGAAGTTGTATCAGACTGCATGAGTACTCATAAAAAATCCTGCAACTAGGAAAGTACCTGTAATGTACAGTGTTCTCTCCTGGTGCGTTGGGGACAATAACTTAGTGGACTTCCATGGATGAGATGTGGGGGAGTCTGAACTGCCATGCAAATTGGTCAGTAAGGGCTGCGAAACTTTGTGTGGCTTCTTTCACTCCTGGAGATGGAGGATCATTCTTAAAAACACTGACTTTTTGTTCTAGAGAAAACTAAGCAACACTCTTAATTTCTTCTACAATCCCATTACCATTTTTCCTCCAGAACATGCTATGCCAAAGCTTCGGGAATTACCAAAGTTATGTCAGAATATTATGTAGCCTAGCAGCAGGCGTTTGTTCTGCCACAGTCACTGCTGTACTTGCAGGTTAAAGTGTAGGCTACAATAAACATTTGGGTCTTGACCTTTTTGAGGCTTAGCTGTTCATTTTGGTTCTAGGACTGTTAACTTATTCTTGGACTTGCTGTTTTTAGTGCATTCCCTATTCTGTGTTGCTGAAGGACCTGGATATGAGGAATCTGAGGGAGTTGGAAGATCTGATTATTGAAGCGGTTTATACAGATATTATCCAGGGGAAGTTGGATCAACGAAACCAGGTGCTAGAGGTTGATTTCTGTATCGGCAGAGACATTCAGAAGAAGGACATCAGTAACATTGTCAGAACACTGCAGGAATGGTGAGGCAGTCTCTCCACCTTCCTTGTTCCTTGTACGTAGCTTGTCCTGTACTTTTCTTATTCCTCAAAATTTCAAGTGCTGGTTCAATTTCACCATGTTCCATTAATTAGGAGTCTTATGCTGCAAGGAGGCACTTGGAGGAGTCTATTGGGCAAGTTTTCCAAGATCCCATCTAGGATTCAATTTGTGTTACATATCAAGCCAAACTGTACTAGGTCTTGAGATTCTGCTCTCACTGTAGCTTTTACATGGCAAAACCTTAGTGAGGAGTCAAGGGCCTTTTCAAACAGACATGCCAAACCAGGCTCATGGTCTTATGGTGGGAGCTACTCCCCTTTCTGCTGTTACACTTGATAAAAAAAACCAGAACTGTCCATTACTTTTCAGCCGCCTTTGCTGCGAGGAGAACTTGCGTGGGTAAATTCAAGAGAATCACAGTTCTTTGGAGGGGATGTCTCTTCCAGTTCGAAGTTTCAGATGCCTTTGTTTGGGTTTTTTTGTGGTTTTTTTTGTTTTGTTTTTTTTTTTGTTCCTACAAATGCAGGCTGCATGCAACCATGTCAGGACTGTGGTGCTATCTTTTTGTACCTTTGCCAGGAAGCATCTTTTTGTACGATTCCGTTCCCACCCAAAGAAATTCCCCTGTAGAGTATGGAGCCCATGGCAGGTTCTGAGCTGACTGGGAATTGCATCCTAGTTGCTATAGTAATGGGTGCATGAAAAGTAATTAAACTGCTGGGCAAATACGCTGTCCTGAGGTGGGGGCAGGTTTTTTGCTTCTCTATTCCAACTCACTTGATCCCATCACAGAGGGAGGGCTCTGGCAGCTTCCAGGACCTTACGGCATTGTTTGGAAGGTAACAGTGAACCCACTGCCAATTCCCTTTCTGTTCTCTCCAGTTGAGAGTTGTGTGTTGGAAGAGTGCTCTTGGCTTTTGAACACTTAACAGGCAGGGGGATTCTCTCAATCTGACTTTTTTGTATGATTTAAAAATTTTATTTACTTTTGAAAAATGCATTGCATCCCTGTTTAAGCAGTAATTTTGATCGAAAAGGAAGTTGAAAGTGCATTGAACCTGCGCTTACATTTTGATGGTCAGGTAAGAGTAACATGGACTCTCTAAAGAATGCTGTGAAATACAATGAGTAAACAGCAAAGCTTTTTCTTGCCAGCTTTTTGGAACTCTAAGCAGGAAGTATAAATTTAATAATCTCCCAAACTTTTAGGCGAGCATGACTTTTCAGATTGCCTGATTGAGCTGCTCCAGAGAGAATTTGTAAACACTGTTTGACATTGTTTGTATCTTGCAGGTGTGATGGTTGTGAAGCGGTTCTTTTAGGAATTGAGCAGCAAGTACTTAGAGCCAACCAATACAAAGAGAACCATCACCGAACTCAGCAGCAGGTAGAGATGGAGGTGGGTACAGAGTCACTTCAGACTGCTCTGTGCTTTTTGATAAATCCTTCTTTACTGAAGGAAATAACCTGGTAACACCTGGTTAATGGTTGTGGCTCTCTGAAGTAGGCTAGCAACTGGGCAAATCAGATGTGCTGGTTTGGGGTAGGAAGAAAACGCATCTGCTTCCATGTGCTAGTGACACCACAAACGTCAAATTTGCCTACTCCGAGCAGGTTGGGATTTTTCTTTATAAAAATATGCTGGGTGGGTGGACTAGCTATAGTTTCCTGAGTTGATTTGTTAGGAAAAGCGTGCCTTTAACAGAGAGCTTGGATGCAATTCTGTTCCTTTTGTGCAAGGCAGGAAGGAAGGAAAAAAAAGACAACCGTTCACTTTGTTTTAAACCTGAAAGTGTAATTAACAAAAGTCTTCGAATCTCATTGCTTTTGCCAAAAGTGCCCTCAGCACCTTCCTTTGGGGTCTTTCTCTTGGGGTCAAGTTGAGCACCCAGCAAGGGCTCTCTGACACGCTCCCTTCAGCAGGGTGACCTGGGAGCGCGCCTGCTGCCGTTGCACGCACAGCTGGGCGGTAGGTGGCAGCACGGGCACGCAGTTTTAGCCCCAGCTGATGTGTATTTACTTATGCGAACAAATCTTGGCTAATACAGCTGTAAGGGTGAAAATGGTCCTCCCGAGACACTTGCTCAGGGTTTATTTCTTGCAGAGTGCTGCATCCCTGCAGGTTTACGTTTGAAGCAGCATATGCTTGGCAGCTTGATTGGCATCCATAGCACATTTGGTTTGCCAGGTGCCTTTGGTCTGGAGTTGACACACCTGACTCCCAAACTTGTTTTTGCATGTGAGGTTTTTTTAAGGTTTGCTCATTGTATTTCTGGTGAGCCCTGCAGGGTTCCAGGGGACGGAGTATGGTGCCTGGTGCTGTCTCTTTCCTTTTCAGCCAGAGTACCAGAAGCACTACTGCTGCCTCCCATGAAACCGATTTCTGTTCCTGCTTCTAGCAAATGCATGTGGCTCATCAGCCAGCTAGGCCAAATGGCGTTTTCCCTTTTCAAGCACTGTCCTAAGTGTGTTTCTTTCACAGTCTCCTTTGTCCCTCCTGCTTCTGGCCGACATAACGGTAGGATGGCTGCCTTCTGCACCAAGGTAGTAGTAGGTACCTCCATCCAGCCAGAAAGGTGTTAGAATATTGTGCCATTGTCTCTTGGGGNGTTATTCCATATTGGACCCAGACCGGAAATATTAACAAGTCTGTCTGTAAGTGAAGATGAAACATTACCTTTAATAAACGCAAGTGCAGAACATATTTCTGGTGGGCGAGTTTATTTTATAATCTTCACTCTATACTCCAGGGTTTTTTCAATATGTTTATGAACAGAGTTTCTACTGCAAAGGGAGGAAGAAGCAGGTGCTGATTCACTGTCTCTTCTTGGCCAGGTCACGAACATAAAGAAAACATTAAAAGCTACAGCCTCGTCGTCGGCACAGGAGATGGAACAGCAGCTGGTAGATCGAGAGTGCCCTCCACACACAGAACAAAGGCAGCCCACAAAGAAGATGTCCAAAGTCAAAGGCCTGGTCTCCAGCCGTCACTAGAACATACCATCTAAATGTCATTCAGCTAGGAATGACAACAGGAGGAGCAAAATGGGTCTGCGTCTCCTTTTTCAGTGGGTTCTGGGCCAGTCCCTTCCAGGCTGGCAAATAAAAGCCTGGTTTGAATACAGCTCCCAGTCAGCAGCACCTGGCTAAGTTACACTGTGCAGCCCCTATTAATTTCTAGAGTGTCCCTGTTCTGGTCCTGTAAAGAGGGAGTTCTAAAGAGAGAGGGACTAACCAAGAGGGGCAGGAAAAAATATCTGTGGACAGTTTTGCTCCCTCCCAGCCAGTCTCATTGCTGCTTAACCTTGAGGAAGCTGCTGTAGTAAATCAGATCTTGGGAGAACTTCTGTAGCAAGTGTCTGAATCCCAAGGTTGAAGTGTGGCTACCAAAGCCAGGCTGGGAGCGAGGAAGCCATCAACACAGATCTTTTCATTCCCAAAGGGAGCACATAAAGGTTTCTAGGCCAGGAACTGCTTTACAGGGAAGTCTTCAGCCTTTCTGCTACCCCTGTGTATTTTAAACTGGGGTGAAATTCACACTACCTCGCTCTGAAGATGAGATCCAGTGCTGGGCTGTTTACCTAACTGTCTGTTTACCGCCCTTACTAAGCCCTTTAATCTCTCACAGATTTTTAAAGCACTGTTCTGCATCTCTGAGGCATCAATACAATAAGGAGGAAGGAGGCTGCTCTTTCAAGCCTTCCTTCTGGCAGGTGGTTAGGGGCACACTAGAAACTGTTCCTTCTGAATGTGGTGTGACCTCCCAGAGCTGCTTGTGAGTTGTTTCCCCCACTGATACCTTCAAAGGGTAATGCATTCGCTCTTCCTTGGATGCTAGCAACAGAGGTCTGCATGGGAGAAGAGCCCGTTTAGCATTGTGGCAGGCTGGTGGCCCAGGACCCACTGGCAGGGGTCGCAGCAGCATCCCCTTGCTGAAGCAATGGACTTGACTAGTCTTTCTGAAATTTAAAACACATTCAGGTTGTATTTTCCTCCCCCTTTTTGTAAATTGTTGTGATTCTAAAGCATTTCAGCCTTTGTTTTGTGTTTTTTTTATTTGTTACAGACTAACTTCAGGTGATTTGCACCTAGTTTGGCACGGTGTGGGTTGTTTTTTTTTTTGAAGGGGGGGATGGGGTTGGCATTGAAACAGTAATTCACAAAAAAAAGCACATTTTAGAAAAAAAAAATAAAAATGCTGATTTAATGTCAGAGTCTGGAGTCTTGGCTTTGAGGCTGCTTTAGGCTTGTAGTCCGACAGCACTCGTTCACTTGAGCATTTACTTGATTCGTGATGTTATGTTGTCAGAAGGTCTGACTAATCCCCCTGATACATCCGGGAGGCAGGGAAGTGCTCTTTCCATTTTGTCAGTAGTTCATCTTTGTCCAATTTGTGCAGAAGGATTTGTGGCAAAGCCAGTAGCTGAGCCCAAAGTCCTGAGCCTAAACACCTTTGATGCCTGATTGTAGAAGGTCTGTAGTTTCACTCTATCTTAAGCCAGTCGATTCCTTCCTCTGGGTCTAGCAGAGTACTGCTTTGTAGTTTGGTCCCTCCATTTCACTCCATGCTGTAAAGAGAAGGGCTTTTCACGAGCAGGCAGGGGAGCTGTTCAAGCGGAGGACTATGACAATGCTTCAGTCCTGCAGCCAGCTGTCACCTGCACTCACTTGTGCAATGCATATGCCTTCCTCTTATTGCTACCAGACTTCTTTGCCATCTGCGTCACGGGACTTGCTGTTTTCAGTCACGGGACTTGTACACTTGTGAAAGTAAATTCCTCTCCTTTTCTTCTCCTGCAGTGCAGGCACACCAGTATTTAATCTTGAGAGGTGGATCTAAATACCTCCCATCCAGTTGCCTCTGGGTCAAGTCCCTTAGTTTCTGATTCTTTGCCAGCTCCCTCTTCCCCCTAGAAATACTAGCCAAAAAATCCCCAGTGAAGGATGTTAAGTGATTAAGCCCAGAGCGTGAAGCCTTCCCTACATCTCAAGGGAACTGTTTCCCAAAGAGTGGCAGCACTAGTTTGTGTACTAGCTTCTCCCACTGTTTAGCTGACAGCTGCTCTGGAGGTGTAGGTGAACTTTGTGTACCCAAGTGTAATAGATCTGTGTGATGGAGACGGACTGAGTCTGTTTCTGGCTCTCTGCATGGGCAGCTGCAGTGTCCTGGTCATCCAGTTCCTCAGTAGATTTGACTAGTGAGGAGAGGTTCTGTGGTCCTTGCTAGCTGTTTTCTTTCCTTCCCATTTTTCATATCAGTCCTGCAAAGAGGCAGGATGAATTCAGATGCCTTTGGAAATCATTTTGGCTCCTCGGCAAGCCACAGTCTGCTGGGGAAGTAGATGTGAATTTGGCATCCTTGGTGTTTATTCCCTGCCAGTTACAGGAGTCACATTAGTTTGCTGAAGCTTCTTTAGTGTGTTGGAAGTTTTTGAGTCTGTTCTTACATTTTTGCTGTTCTCAAAGCCTGGCTGGGGGTGAAGATCTTATTTATGCTTTGGTACGCATTGCCTTTGATCAGCAAAGAAGCAAGGGAGGAAATAGCACTTTGAATAAAGAGCTGTCCCATGCTTGATGGCGAGAGAGGATGGAGAAGGGAACGGGGTATTGGAGGGAACTGAGCTGTTTGCGTGCTTGGCTCTCCTGGTGTGCCAGTGATGCGCTTGGTGCCGCAAAAGGAGGGGGGTGTCTTTGCAATGAGCCCAGTCTGAGATGAGTCATTAACAAATGACATGCACAGAGTACCTGGGGGAGGCAAACAGCTCTGCAGCAGCTGGTTAATGAATCTGGCTTGAAGGAGAGTTAGAAGCTATTCCAGGAATGAAGCAGAAGGCATAGTTGTTAACAGGGAAGGATGCAGGAGGTGCTATGCTGTTTGAGAAGGACAATGGATAGACTGCATTGGCTCCCTGTGACTGCAGGGAGGGCAGCAACTCAGAGCGCAGTTGTGTGAATTAGGGGCTGGTGGGGGCTGAATTGCAGATGGTTTCAAGTGGGGAGTGCCTGGGGACCTTAACTGTGCTATGGGGACAAGAGGGAGATGGAAGCAGAGGTGGATTTGATGCAAACTCCCATGTATTGCATGTGACTGCTGGAGGCAGCTAATGCAGCTTGCCTGAGCGCTGCTGGACACTGCTCCCTGATGTGGGGAGAGCATCCTGCCCTACTTTGTTTTATGGCAGCAATGGGCTGCTCCAGCTGCAGCTCACTTCAAGATTGCAGCAGGACAGAGTTTGAGGTATTGAACTTCTGTTTGCCTCCTCCACCCGGAGGGAGACAAAGTAGATGGAGCTGCCTTCCCCCTGCTCCTCAGGGCTTTATTGTCTAGCTTCATGTTCTGCAGCTCCACTTGTACTAGTGCTTGTTTAATATGGAATTGAGCACTGAACTGGAAAATGGAAGAGAGGATCTCAGCTGATTGCAGTGCTGGTAGACTGCCCTAGCCCTAAAGCTGTGCCTCATGCTAACAAATGTCCCTGGCACTCCTGCTGTGACTCAGCTGATACCAGCTAACATCAGGCGATTCTGGAACATGATAAAGCAATGCTGATGTCAATCCTTTTACAGAAAAAAAAGTTTTGGCTCAAAATCTATTATTCTTTTACTTCCCTTCTCGCCTCCTTAGATAAGTTCAATGCTAGCTTAGTCTTCTGTTGAGAGCAAGAGGGAAAATCGGTGATGCTGACAGACCCTTCCGTGTTCAGGTTTGAGACCCATCCTGCATTCAGTCTTGTGCAGACTTCGGAGATCCTGCGGAGCTGTGTGCAGGCTTGCCGGTCTCTCTCCATGGATCGGGTACAGGAGTCGGACCTGCAGAGCTGCTCTCCAGAGTGAACCTGTGAAAGGTGAAGCTTTTGTTCCCATAGAAGAAAGCGGTGGCAAGAGCTGGCCATTCTCCCACCAGCCCTGCAAAGTGAATTTTGCTGAACAGCTTTCTGTTCCTGGAAGAATGGAAAATGTTACAGAACCCAGTGGGCGTCTTTGGTTTTGCTTTTAATGTTCTGACCATCCTTTGAGGGGAAAAGGCATTGGTCCATGTGTGCAAAAAGGAAGTTGGGCTTATTAACTGGGGGGCGGGAGAAGGCAGAAGTGAGAGAGCCATGAACTTTGATAGCCATATTAGAACATAACAAATCACATGGGTAAATCCAACTTTTCCTAAACCTTCAGTTCTGTACAGGTTTATGAGTGCATCTATATGAGTGCGTCTAAGCTGTTCAGAGAGGCCTCTGATTCTGAAAACCAAATCAAGCCCACCTCCTGCTGGGGTAAGACAGTCAAAGCTTATGCATTCCTAGGCCTGTTGGTTCTGCCGTTTGTTACTTCAGCACCTGAGCCTGCGGCAAACTTTGCAATGCAGGGAAACAACGTTGCTCTTTATTATTCCAAACAATGGGGAAATGGAGAAATGAAAGAACCTGCCCCACAAGTATATAGACCCAGCTAGCCAGATCTCTGGCACCTACTATCCATACTGTTGTTTTTTCCCTGCTAAGTCCCCTGTAGCACCTGACCTACTGCAAGGGAACCAAAAAGTGAAACTGTCTAGCTTATTTTTGTGTAATCTCAGAGAGAGTAACCCAGGGGCATCAAGAAAGGTAAATTAAAGTTTAGAGTGATCTCGGTTCCTACTTGTAACCTCAACCTTGTAATTTTTATTATGGAATTTTAACCTGATGGTCTGATTGAATTTCTTGGCAGAGTTTTTAGAAATATGTCATTGTTTCACTCTGCTCTGTGGCGAAGGTCAGTGTCTCTCAGGGACTGTTGACATTTTGCTGATATTTCATCAAGTTTGGCCCTACCACAGAGCTACCAGAGGTAAGTGATGGAAGCTAGCGAGGTGTACTGTAAGGAGAGTGCTAGCCTGATTGGCTGCACCCTGCTTCGCAGCGGCACTGTGGTGGCACCCCCATCGCTGATCAGTGAACCAGGCAAAGGATCAGGCAGAGCAGCACTTTGCTCCCTGTCTCCAAGTACACGAGCATGCACGCTTCTTTTTCCCACAGCGTGTAGGCCTCGTGAGATGCCCTGATGTATTTGCGAATTGCATGAGTGTGGTAGCTGTGACCATGGCTTTTTCTTGTCAAGAAGAAAAGATGTCCCTGCTCTAGCAAATTAACATGCGCTCTGGAAATTTAAGGTAGTAATGGGATGCCAAAAGGTCATTTAACAGTCTCAAAATGTGTATTTCCCCACAGAGCGCAGAAGAATTTGTGCCAGTAGTCCTCGCTTGGTGTAATTTTAGTAGGAGGTAGGACACCCTTACCCAGGTCTAGGTCTCCTATGGAAGCTTGTGAATCTCGGTGTCATTAGGGCACTTTTCAAATGCTTGAGCAGATGTGATACCTCTGTGTTTCCAGAAGGGCTGATTGTGGTGGGTAAGTGAAGCCTGGCTCCATCAGAGATCAGCCTTTTTGCGAGTATTTTGAGCTTCTCTGACCATAGGGATATATCTTTATGAAGTTCGGAAGTAGTGCTGTCTAGCCCTCCAGACTCTTCCTGAAGATGCTGTTTATCTCACCAGCCCTGAGCTGCAGCCTCGTGATCAGGTCAGTTCTAAGGCTGCCGTGTGCTGATGCAATAGGTAATGTCGTGGTGTTTCACTGTCACCTTCACAGCTGTTAGAGAGCACCAGTTCCTACAGGATCACCTGCCAGCTGTGATGCTATTCCTTTTACATCATGACTGTGAGACGACACCTCTCCTTGCTGGCAGACAAGCCAGGTGGGTAGGCATTGCTCCTCAGAGCTGTTGTGCACCTAGGGAGGCGCAGGCTGTTGCCTGGTTTAGCATAATGGCAATCAAGGACAAGGACAGTGTTACAAATAAGGGGCAAAGCACAGAGCTGTGTCCTATTCCAGCTCTGCTACAGCTGCAGAAAGCAACCTTGGGCAAATCAGCTCCTCCGCAGCTGCGTTTCCCAGGACAGCCTCTCTCTTGTGTGCTGACTTGGTGACAGGGGTTTGTAAAGCACTTTAGTCTGGCTGGGCAGAGGTTCATTGCTGATGGAATTGAAGATGCGTGTATATGGGAGGGGGGAATTTTAAAGCTTTTTAAGCTTTTCTAGAAATCATCTTCCTCCTGCATACTGTACCTTTCTTTTCCCCTGATGCAAGCAAGGTGGTCCACCATGGGAATATCGGCCTGGAGTATTATGGGTAATATGCCAGGTTAATTATGGAGGGGCCAGGAAAAACAGCCTGTGCCGTTTTCAACAATATCAAAGGGATGCTACCTAATGATTTTCCTATTAGCTCTTTTCTCAGCCTGCCAGAGTCACTGCAGAAGTGTCATTTACAAAGGCAGTTTGCAACTCATTACTCTGGATTTTCACTGTAGTTCTGCTCCAGAGCGCATGGGCTTTTGCTGTGTGCCCCAACCTAATGAATTGCCTGATTCGGTTAGTGCTGCCATCTCTTCTGACAAGGTTAGTTACTGACTGACAGGAAGGGACCTGGATTCAATTCCCTTCTTGTTTTTGACTTGTGCTTGTGTCAAGCACAGGCTTCCTCTGGAAGCTGTCCTGTGATCCCTTCCCTCTGTTTTTCTCCATTCTGAGGGAAGCAGCCCATGCTTGGAGAAGTCCTAGAGCAAGTGGCAGGGGGGTGTGTGCTGCTGCCCCAGCAGGCCCTGCTCAATGCCTCAAGTCCCTTTTCAGCTGGAAAATTCCACTGCTCTCCTGCTCTGGGTTTTTCTTTTTCTTCATTGGTTTGGGATTTGCTGTCACCTGAGCTGGGCTTTGTAACCCTTCAGCAATAACCACCTTAGAAAAGCTGCATTAATGGTACCAGGGAAAAACATGCTGTGCAGGCTCGGGGAACAGAACTGATTTCCCACATGTTAGAAGGCAACCGTGTCCCTGTTGTGGGAGCTCCAAGGTCTGCCCTAGCCAGTTTGGGCTTTGCAAGGCGCTTGTACAACAGCGCTGGAGAAACCTTTTGTCCTTTTTCACTAGAGAGCAGTGTGCTTTTTCAGGCTGGGGGCCTATGGCTCATCTCATGCTAGGAATAGCTTCTGGAGAGGGGAAATCAAGGCTGTTCCTATGTCATGTCATGAGCACTCCCACTTGGAAGCTGAATGTGGCTACTGCTCGTTCAGCTGGTAGAGCAGGAAACGTGTAGGTCCCGTGGGTGCTAGTTTGACCTGAGTGTGGACAGAGGAGCTTGGGAGCATGTGTATACACCTCTGCTAAAGGTCGTTCTCTGAACCCACTGTTGCAACGTCAGATGCCACCCACCCCGAGGCTGCAGCTTGCATCCAGGACAGCTTTTGCTGTTTGTTATGCTGTCTCCAGGCTGGGATGTGGCGAGGGAGTTTTCCAGTACTGGCCCTGGATCCTTTTACTGGATGTCGTGAGGATTTGACCTAGCTGGCCCACAAGGGAGGCAGTGACGTGAGATCAATTTGTTTCTGCTGCACGTGAGGCCTCCTCCCCTCTTAATTAGATTCCTGTGGCCCCATCTTTCCTGCTGGCCTTGTTTCCTGCTGAGCCCTTGTCAGGAAGACCCAATTGTGGCCTTATCAGGTGCTTGCTGTGCTCTAATGAGCCGTTTCAGTTTCCCATTCTGGCCTGTCCTATGAACCGAGGAAGGCACTTGTCAGCGCTCTGAAAACTGACCTCTACTTGCAATGCCACTCTCTGCCCCTCAGACCCACCGGTCTGGCTGTGCCGCGTGGGTGCTAAGGTTGAGTGGACCCAAGTGCTCTTTCACCCCCGAGTGCAGCCTTCTCTCTTGCACATCAGCCCACATCCCCACGTGGGCATGATGTTCCTGTCCTGCAGGTGGGAAACCAGCTGAGGAACAGGGTGATTTATCCCTGGTCAGAGCAGAAGCAGCAAAGTGACGAGCCAAGCTGTTATCCCCTCCCTCTGCGCTCTCACTCTGATTGCTCTTCTTCTGCCAAACTGGTGTCCTTTTGCAGTGCAGCTTTGTCCTTTTCCTTGGGCTTGCTCTTTTGCAGGAAGCCCAGTGGGTGGAAGGAACCCGTGCTGTGGGGCTGCGCTTTTCCCCTCGGACCATGCTGCAGAGGAGAAATGGGAATCCAGACAGTACACGACCCCAGACTGTGATCTCTGGGATGTCTCCCACCTGACCTCAGGTTGTGCCTCACTTAAGTTTGTCAAATTCTGGGGACTGAATTCCTGAGACCAAGTTCCCTCTGCTCTGTTGAGGAGAGGCCCTCTGTCACCAAGCAGATGGTTTTATTCCAGCTCTGGCTTTGCAGCAAAAAGCCAAAGCTGGAAGGGGAATTGGCCCCACCTTGGTTCCAGCCTGGCGCTCTGTTATGGTCACTACTCTGGCTTCATGCTCAAGGACCAGGACCCTGGTCCTTGGACCCTGGACCAGGACCGCAGACCTGGTGTGCAAGGTCTGCACAGTGATTCCTTACTGTCCCTTAGGTGTGCTGGGTGGCCGTGGGCAGTCCCCTCTGCTGGACATCTCTTTAGGGGCTCCTGGCACAGCCCCTCCTTCCCTCTAAAGGTGTGCAGAGCTGGTAGGGTGACCTTGATGGGTGTTGTAATTGCCTTACAGAGCCCTGACGGTGGGTTGTCATTACCTATGGACATCTCTGGAGGGCTCCAGCTGATCCTGAGGCAGGGCACCGAGCTACCAGTGGCCTGTCCTGCATCCTGCCTCTCTCCCTCCCAGCCTGGCCTCCCAGGGTCTTGATTTTATTCCCCATAGGCAACGCCTTACATGGTCCGTCAGCTGCTGCTCCCCATCCAGCTGGACTCTGTGGGCACCGTGAGGTAGGTACCTTTCTCTGACGGAGGCTTTGCTCAAGGAGGCTAGAAATGTCGCGTGCACACTCCTAACCTGATGATTGAGCTGTCAGGTGTCTGGATGAATCCTCTTGTTCTGTAAACAGAATGTTCTCTAATAGTTGGGGAGAATCTGGCTGGAGGTTTCTATGGTTTCCTGGTGGTTGCTAAGGAAAAGGATCTCTTTGCCTCTAGGTCTTGGTGACTTTCTTTTTGCCCTGTCTTGGGCACTGGAGCCCAGCAGAATGCTCGTTGTTTCCCAGCCCACTACAATGGTCAGGGCATAATTTGTGACTCCTGTCACGGCTGGGCTGGGCGCCTGCCACTCTTTTTCCTTTTTTTATATTTTTTTTTTTTCCTTTTCCTAAGGCCTCTTTGAAGAACAAGACCAAAGAGCCTTCATGCAGGAGTTTGCATGTTTGCTGTGCTCCCCACCCCCTCGCTTGCTGTTTCCTTTAGAGCTCCGAGTCATTTTAACGATTTATTTCATGCACTTTACATAGCAAGAAGCTGTAGCAACAGCTGTGTCCGTGAATCCTTACCAGGCAGCCCTCAGTATATTTTGGTCTGTCTATGCATTGTCCCAGGCACAGTTAAATAAATCTCTGCTGGAGGAAGGGGCTTTACAGCTTAGCAGCGAAGGTTGGGTGAATGGGAATATCAATGAGATACGTAGTGAGCTGCTGGATCCTAGAATAACAGCGCCTCCGGCATAAAGCTCTGTTCCCACTAGCACAGCCTGGGGCCAGATCCAGCATGGTCTCTTTGTTGCTGTCGGCAGGGACTGCATCTCCATACAGTACCCAGTAATAAGCTTCATTTATGGGATGAAATTTGGACCCAAACCTGCAGACTGGAAGCGGTTAAAACACCTCTAGGTCAGATGCTGCTCTCCTCCTGCTGCTATCTAACAATCCAGATCTAGGCTGTTCAACACGATGGGCTTATTTCCACGTGCCATTCAGGATCTGGGCGATAGATGAGTTGATAGATGAGTTGCTCGAGGCCTCCTGCTCTCGAGCAGGGAATTCAGCTGGGTTCTGCAGAGGCTTGTGGCTGCACGCAGCGCCGGGCAGGATTCAGTCCATCAGAGCATTGCAGGATTGGGCTCAAGTTTACTTTTGCATACGGGATCAAAGCTTAAAATATCAGCTGGCCTTTCTCTCGCTCCTAACTTTTCTAAAACATCTGAACAATCTCTTCTTTAACTGTTAAAATCAATCAATCTGACATATAAATTGTATGCGAATTTGATAAATAAAGACAGGTTACACAATGCCGCACGGAATTATTTTTTTAAAGTTTTTCAACTACTTAGGACAAAAAATGTTACAATGCTTGACTTTTCATTTAGTTACATAAATAATTTTTATAAATATCTCTTTATAAACAATATATAAATAGCTTTACAACATAAATACATTTATGCATGACATGAATTTACAAACAGCAACGTTATACAGCTGGCTTCATCAGTCTCTTGGAAAAGCACTGTCCCTTGTCTCGGTGAGTGTTTGTATATATAATATATATAAGATAGAGAGCACTTTTTAAAAAAATAACAAAACCAAAACAGCTGGTGCCATGACTCCTCGTACCAAAAAGAAAAGCACAGCCACATCTTTTGTCCGTTCCAGGGGGGGTCTCTGCTCTTCTAGGCGTTGCCTGGGGGATGGCCCTGCCTGGCCACGGTAGGACTACGGATTCAAAGCCCTGCGAGGAATGAGAACAAAGTGCCTGTTAGTACTTGCCATACAACACCCCTTACCCCTCCCAAGCTGAAACCCCTGCGAGAATAATCCTGGCATGGGGCCGGGGGATGCTGAAGTCAACAGAAAACCTCTCTGAGCTCTTTGCTCATGCTAAAGCAAGGAGGAAGCTCACCCTTTGCTTTCTGGTATTTGGTATTTAGGGGAGAGGCTGAGGGAAGCGTGCTGCTCCTCC
Source organism: Anhinga rufa (assembly GCA_013400875.1). Classification (NCBI taxonomy): domain Eukaryota; kingdom Metazoa; phylum Chordata; class Aves; order Suliformes; family Anhingidae; genus Anhinga; species Anhinga rufa. Next base: position 32,551 of record VZTV01116419.1, read on the forward strand.
TGGTCCTGGGGCCAGCAGAAATCTTTTTTTTTTTTTCCTGATGAGAATTTAACAAGAGAGGATGGGTGCGAGCATGCATGTGCAGCATGCATGTGCTTCTCAGAGCCCTGAGCTGGGCCATTCTTTGGGAACACTGAGGAGCCACTACACGAGGGAGCAGAGAAGCAGCACCCATCCCTCCAGCAGGGCCATGGACCAGCGCTGACATCCTGTGGGCACTGTTGTGCCCTGCTCTTCCTGTTGCTCTGCAGAGCACCAGGGTGTCTGGATCCAGTCCCCTCCGTGCCCGATTACTTTGCTGCAGGGACAAGGCTTGTCCCTTGGGTGGGATGGGGCTGTGCCATGGGAAGAAGAGTGAGAGGCCTGGGCTGCAGCAGGCAAGTGCTTCCCAGGGAGTGAGCTCAGCTGTGCGAGACCTGCTGGCAGGGAGCTGGCCAGGGTAGTGCCTCACTGCCCCCCAGCAGCCCCGGGGAGAGCTGGCAGGGGAGGAGCTGCTGTGCTTCTCCCAAATGGTCCCTGAGGTAAGTGATGCTTCTGCTGCCCATCAGTCCCTAAGCATAGTGGCCGTGTAGTGCTGTGGGAAGAACTTCTCCCAGCTTCCCGTGACGTGCTCGGATGCAGAGCCTGGCTTAGGAACGTGCTACCCTTAGCTGTCACCACAACTAGGAGACACCCGGGGGACTTGTGTACGGTTTTCCCTTGAATTAAATTAACTGGAGCACCGCTGAGACAAGTGCCCCCCCACTCTTCCCACCGCAAGCAGTGGGGGGTACCTGCCCCCCTGAGACATGGCCGCGGGTCACCCGTGTCTGCCAAGTGCAGGGGCCTGGAGCAAGTGGGGACGCGTGGCTGCACCTGAGCTCCTTCTGCATCCCCCCGCAGCCTGCGGGTCCGGCTCGCCCCGAGAGGGGACAGACACCGGCCCGAGAGGGGACAGACACCGGCCTGAGGGGGGACAGACCCTGCCCCGAGAGGGGACAGACACCGGCCCGAGAGGGGACAGACCCTGCCCCGAGAGGGGACAGACACCGGCCCGAGAGGGGACAGACACCGGCCCGAGGGGGGACAGACCCTGCCCCGAGAGGGGACAGACACCGGCCCGAGGGGGACACCAGCTGCCGCGGCAGCGATGAGCTCGGGCCGGGCTCTTTGGCGCTCTGCAGAGGCAGCCGGGCAGCAGGAGGGTGGTCGGAGGGGTGGGAGTGCAATTAAAGCCAACTTCGGGGTCCTCCTCGTTACCCACCGGCCACCCCGGGGCCCGCAGGCGGCCCCCCCCC
>VZTV01116419.1:36002-47090 GCA_013400875.1 Anhinga rufa
GGTGGGGTGGGGAAGGGGATGCAGGGGGCAGTGGTGCTGCTTGAGGGTACCTAGGTGGGTCCCTTGGCTTGCCTCCGCTCTCTTGGGGGGGCTGGATGGTGTCCCTGGCCCTGGAGATGGGGCTTTTCACACACCCTGGGGGTGTCCTCTGCAGGGCACAGTCAGTGTCACAGGGTCCCTGCTGGGGTCAGGACCCCGAGGGCTGACCCACTGCAAGGCTGCGCAGCCTGGTCCCCTCTGACCCGCTCCTGGAGCTGGAGGGTGTGGGAGAAGGATGTGATCCCAGGATTAAGCCCAGCGGCTCTCAGGAGCTCTGGGGACACGGTGGGGGCTCCCCCCTGCCCTCACCCTTCTCCTTCAGCAGCCAGGAGGGCAGGATTTGTGCTGCTGCTGTGCCTGGTTCTGGGCAGCTCTGGTGCTCCAGTTGCTTTTTGCCAATGGAGGTGGGCACCATCTCTGGCACCCTGCCAGGGGGGCTGCTCTTACTGGGATCAGACCAGAGGAAAGACACCCCCCTTTGCAGAAGCATGCAGGGCTGGATTGCACCAGGCTGGATTTGCACCCCAAATCCCTTCCCTGGGACCAAGAAAACACTCTCTGCTCTTCCCCCTCTCCCCGGGGTCAGCTCCAGGCTGGTCCCTTCCTCCTGCTCCTTTTCTTGGTCTTTCTGGACTCTGCTGCTCCCCAAATCCCAGGGGAGCTGCCCCTGCCGGGGCGCCGGGACTCTCTGGGGGTCCATGGTTTCCCTGCTCGGGAGCAGGGAGATGTTTCCTCCTCCACAGCTCGGGCTACTGGGCACGGGACACTTCAAAGGAGATTGGCTTTTCAGCTCCATGTGAATGGGAGCTGGAAGGAGAAGGTCTCGGTGGTTTTTCCATCGTGCCTGCCAGGTGGAGACAACTTGGACTTTTTGGAGTGTAAAGTTGTGCTTGGGCATTTGTCTGCGTGCAGGCAGAGCGAGGCGATGGAGCCGGGCTGAGAGCCGACCACAGGTGCCAGGGAGCCGTGGGTGCAGGCGAGGAGCAGAGAGAGGCCCCTTCTCTCGGGGTTCAGCTCTCGTCCCCCCCGAAGCATGCTGAGATGTGACATGCAGCCTCTCCGGGGTGCAAGGAGGGGGGCTCTGCAGCACTACCCCCTTCAGCAGGGCTTGTGCAGGGGAGAGGGGGGCAGCAGGCAGCTGAGCCCTGCGTCTCTGCAACCTGGGGCTGTTGGGGTGCCCGAGGTCACCAGCGGCATGGCAGCCATCACGGGGTTCTGCCGTCACAGTCCCGGTTGTGCTGGCTGGTGCTGGGGGCAGCCCTGCCCGCTGCTTCTCCCCAGGGGGACCCAGGATGGGGAAGCAGATGGGGTGGGGAGGGCTGGAGGGAGATGTCACGTGTGGGGAAGAAGGGCTACCTCGCTTGCCACTGGTCCCCGCCACGCTGCGGGATGTGGGGTCAAGAGCCATGTCGGAGCTTCTCCACCAGCCCCTCACCCCGGAGTATTAGAGGATTGCCACAAATGCCACAAAGCTGTCAGGTCTCAGCCAGCGCCTGCCTGCAGGAGGCTCGTCCAGTGCCCTCGGCTTTCACCAGTGTGGTTTTCATTAGCTTGTTTTCTTTGTCACACTGCGCAGTGCCTGGGGTTTGGGGGGGGCTGTGCTTTATAAATCCAATTAGTCTTGTTATTCAAATTACTCTGCTTTTTCTGCTGAAAGTCGCTGGAGTCAGATCCGGCGCACACAAAGCCTTTCCCTTAACTCAAACCAGATCGGATCTACTGGGTGGCAAAAGCTCAGAGGGGGGGGGAGAAAAGGTGGGCAGGAAGGGGTTAAGAGCATGAAATCCTGTTGCTTCGTGGGATGGGGGCCTGAAAGTTTTTAACTCTTAAAGGGATGTGCCTTCGTTAGCCCACAGCCCTGTGGGACGCTCGCCAGGGCTGAGAGCTGGCAGACTCGGGACATGTGTGGAAGCTGAGAGTGTGGGGCAGAGAGGGCTTCACTCACTGGGGGCTTCCCCCGGGGGGTTGGAGATCAAAGGGGATCCTGCACAGTGGGACAAGCAGGGATGGAGACCCACAGGGTGGGCTGGAGGGGGTGACACCCCTCCCCATCGCACCCAGGGGCCCAAAGAGGGCTGGGGGGAGAGAGGGGCTCCAGGGCTGGCATCCCTTGAGGAATACCAGTGTTGAAACAGGGGTTATGGGGAGACAGGCTGTGGTGTGTTTCCTGAGGGGGTGGCTCGGGGTGACCCAAGAAAAGCATGAAAATCCATATTTGACTGCTCTTCATGTCACATAATGTCCCCAGCACCCTTTCTCACGTGACAGCAGACTAAGGGCTGTTCAGAGGTGTCCATGTGGTGGCAGCGATGCTGCCTCTGTCCAGCCCAGGTTCGAGCCTCTCACCCCTTTGGGTCCTGCTGGGCATCACCCAAAGCCGGGACATATCCTGCCCTCCAGGAAGCCCCGCTCCCGGGGTGGGGTCGGAAGCCGCATGTTCTGGAAACTGCCCAAAAGCAGACAACATCGCTGATGTAGGGCTAAAAATGGGGAGATACTGCCAATCTTACCAAAGTGGGGGTGACCCCTGAGAAGGGGGACTCGGGGGGACTGTCGGGGTGTAGGGGGGAGTGGGGAAGGGAGTGGAGAGGGTGTATGTGCCTAACGGCACACGGATCCCTGCGCCTGGGATGGGGAGGGATTCATCAAAGTGTGACCAGTGCCAGCATGATTTGGAGGGTGGGAGGAGATGGGTCATGTGTGACAGCAGCACAGGGTGTTTTGGCCCCATCACAAGGAAGGGGTGAGCAATGCCTGCGGCTGAGGCTGGATTCTGCCGAGCAGTGCTGGGGCCCTGCCCCTTCAGCTGAAGTCAGGAGCCAGGTCCAGGCACCTTCCAGAGGATGGCCCCAGGAGGGTTTACAGGACAGAAGTGTGGACACTAGCCTGAAGAAAGCTGTGCCACTGCAGCAGCAAACAGGCAGCTATCTATCCCCTTTTTCTTCCACTCGCTCTTCGTTAGGGAGCGTGTTTCTGTATTGATTTGGGGAAATCGCTGCCCAGATTTATGTCTCTTCTGCTGCCATGGGCCAGGGAGCATTTCCCCACAGAGCAGTGGATAACTGTAGTGGGAGGATTTCCAGCTGATGCCATGTCAGGGCTGGTTGTCTCTTTGCAAAAAGAGACATCAGAAGGCTGCGTGCGTGCAGCGGAGATGCTGGAGTGGACGACGTTTTCCCACAACCAGTGGCTGACCCAAGGAGCTGTTGGTTAAGCACCACCCCAAAGCCCATCGGTGGCTTTGGAACAAGCCCCAAAATGTTGCTGGTCTCTGCTCGTCCTGCCTACATTGCTTGGTACCTACCTGGGGCAGGGCCAGGGGAGCAGAGCAGGTCCAAGGGTGGAGGAGGTACATGGATGGAGGAGCTATTTGCCCTCCAGCACAGCCACCAACTACCAGTCCCCAGGAGCAAGATGTGTGCTGGTGTCCATCAAGAGAATGCCACCAAGGGTCTGACGAGCCACAACAGGAGCTTTTTGCAGTTTATGGGGCTTTTTTTACAGATTTTAGAGTCCCTCTCTAGGGGTCTGGTGATAGCAGGCTCAACAAGAAGCAGTTTTGGGGGGGAATTTCAATTTTGGCTGCAGGGACGGATGAGCAACCCCCGGTGCATGCGGTGGCAGGGGACCATCTGTCCCCACCACTGTGGCAGGATGCAGCAGGTGATATGCAGCTTGAGGATGCTTTGAAGCAAGCTTTTCTGGGGAATAACCCCAGAGCCCCTGCAGGCAGGAGCACCAGCCAGGGGCTCAGACGTTGCCACCAATAGCCCTGGGGTCCAGGCAGCCACCAGACCGTCATGGGGACAGGGTGGCTCTGCACACTATGGTGCGATGCTCCAGTGCCTGCTTCACCTCCGGATCATTGTGTCTGAAACGCTGATGGAGATTTCGGCTTGTTTGAACATCCCTGGTGTTTATTTTGGATGTTGCTGCTGAATGAGGCATTACAGGAAACACTACACGTTTTTACATTTTCCTCTGTCTCCTTTGGGTCTGGAAGAGGGCTCTGGCTCAGGACACACGCATGGCCAACATCCCTGCTTCCCAAACTGGGACCATGCTGGGGAGAGGCCCTGCAGAGCCACCCTGATGGAGCTGCAGATGCAGCAAGGCCACAGAGACTGAGAGGGCATCTCTTGTCTCTTCCTGAACCTCCCAGGGTGGTTGGGGCGAGGAGACAAGGGAAAGCCCCAGGCAGAGACTCCCGGGTTTTTGCTAGTGAAGTGCTGGTATCCTGGCAGACTCAGTGTGTTTTCCCCCCAGGGGCTTGCTTTGGGGTTTGCCTTTTGTGGTTTGCCATTTTCCCCGGGCTCCCCGGGATACTCCAGTCTCCTCCTGACTTTCTGGGTGTTTCTTTTCCTGGGGCTGTGCTGGGATGGCCATCCTCTGGGGCCGGGCTGCCTCACCGGGCTGGCGGGAGCGGGAACATGATGTCTCAGACTTTTGTTGAACATTGAAAAAATGAAGCAATTCTAACACATGGGTGAGTCCACACTGTAAGCCTCCCTCTGTGTCAGTCCTAGGAGGATACAAATTGCATTGCCTCCAGCTGCCAGCAGCCTCAGCTCCGCAGCTAATGTAGGGGCAGGTTGTTGGGATTTTCCAAGCTAAATGACAGTTGTCTTTGTCCTCCTTTCCTCAGAGGCTTTCACCCCAGAAATGGGGGTCTGGCAGCATTTTACTGGCAGCCTGGAGGTCCCAACATCAGCCCAGGCTTGTCAGTTTTGGCACTGAGCATCCCTTTGGGAAGAGGTAATGCCCAAAGAGGTGGTGGCCCAGAAAGGCCAAAGGATGAGTTCTCATCATCACATTTGACCCGATGGGAAGCTGTGCTGTATGCAGATCCTGGGCAGGGATCCAGCAGACCAGTGGGGACAGACCCCCAGCCTGTACCCTGGATGGACCCCATCATGGTGCTGGAGCCGGATGCCACTGCTGCACCACGTCACACCCCCGGGGCGGGGGGTCTGTGCCCTAACGTGCTATGTGCGCATCCGGGCCAGGCGAACAGGTCCTCACTAGCCCCACGGCTCCAGCAGCAGCGCACGCCCCGGCTTGGCAGGAGCCTCTTCCACCTGGCTTGGCTGGGCAAAACCCTGTCCCCCTTGAAGGTGCCGCCAGCAGCTCCCTTGTGGCCCCCCCTGCCAGCCCCAAATGCCCCCCAGCCCCTCTGAACTGGCTTCCCAGAAACCAAGTGCCAGGCAGTGGGAAGTCCCTTTTGGCATCAGTCCTCTGGGGAAAAACCTTTGGGCTTACTGGGCCTTTCCCCAGAGCATCCCGGATGTGGGAAACCCCAGGGGAGCGCTGGGATGAAGGGAGCCGAATCCGTGCTTGTCTTGGGGATGCTGGTGCATCCTGGCAAGGAGCCCTTGACCTCCTGCCAGGGTAGTGATCCCACTGAAGCCAAATTTGGGCTTTCTGCCCCTTTTTCTTCTTTTTGGGAGGGAGTCTGGCTGTTTCCCACAGGAGTGTTTGTGTGGGTGCCAGGCTGAGCAGCACTGGTCGGCCCCAGCCAGGGCAAGGGGCTGGCGAGGGAAGGGGCAGATTTCGGCGCTGCGGATGGCAGGGCAGCCTTATGGAGCAGATAACGGCCCGGCCGGGCCTTGGCCGCGCCTGGGAACAGCCAGGGCTGCCGCTCCTGTGGCCGGGGAGTGCTGCTGGCTGCAGGGTGTCTCAGTGGCCTCGCTGCCACCCCACGGGCAGCCGGTGTGGACGTGCGGGGCTCCACAGCCCTAACCTTTTGCAACCAGACAGAATAACAATGCCGGCCTGCTGGGTTATAATGGCTGGTGTTTGCTTGAGATACAAAGGCACAGGGCTTTCACATGAGGTAATACTGATAAGTTACACTCTCATTCACTGCTCTGCCTGCCAGCCGGCAGTGGGGCCGGCAGTGGCCCCTACTTGCCTTTGCCAAGCTGCTGGGACGTGCTGCTGACCCCTCGGTCCCTCAGTCTCCGCTGGAGCATCGCCCCCTGCTTGCCCTCGGCATGCTGTCCCCACCCGGCCTGCAGCCCTGAAGCAGCCCCCACGGGGGCTGTTCAGACCCCATCTCACATGTGTGGGGTGGGGGACGGGGTGGCAGTGATGGGGGTTGTGGGGTGAGTCCCTAACCCCGGGACTGTGGAGAAGTGCAGTCTGTTAGTCCCTGCCTGCCTCGAAGGTGCCTTTTCTGACTCCCTGGGAGCATCAGACGGTACTTGAACTCACTGCACATCCCCTGCCCCGAGAGCCCTGGGCACCCCAAGCTCGGTAGGCGCAGGGCAGCTGCCTGCCTGGGTTTCCTGATGGGACCCGTAGAGCTGTGTCCCATCACATGCCCCAGCACTCTGGGACCTCAGAGCTTTATCATCCGAAACCACTTCGAGCACCTTTGGGAGGCTCAGTCCTGCCACTGGCAGGGCAGAAGGGTGCAGGGAAACTGAGGGCTGGGTTTTAAGAGATTTGGCCATCTATAACTAGGGAGGAAGAGACTTGAAGGCATCCAGGAGAAAAACCCAGGAGATCCCAGCTAAGTCAGAAGCAAAGCACTAACCCTGCTGCTTCGACATCCTACCCTGGCACCCCACCTCTTTTCTCTGCTGCCTCCTTCACCTCTTTCTTGGCTGCCTGGCCCTCTTCGCTGGTGTCTGCTTCTCCCTTTCCTTGGCTGGACAGACACAACCAAACCAGACCTCCCTCGCCTGGGGGGAGCTGCAGGCATTCTTCCAGGCACTGCTGTGTCTGAAGGAGATGGGAACCCATCAGTCCTGATCTTGGGTGGTGTGTTTCCCAACCAAAGGTATGGAGGGCTCAGGAGAAGACTGGAGAAGCTGAAGGACGGGTGAGGCAAGACCACATGTATTGTGACACAGTTAGTAGATGGGTATCTACTGTGGAGAGAGATGTTTTTTAGCTTATTTATGGTAATAAATCTGTCTCCCTCACCTCTATCTGCCCTGAGCATAGCTTGTGTCCTCAGGTCAAGTGCCCAGATGGCTCCCGGTGCCTGAGCAATGTCAAAGTGAGTGAGACTCTGGCCTAACTGGGTGCTGCTGCTGCAATCAAGACACTTCCAAGGGTGCTCAGAGCCTCCAGAGCAAGCCCGTGGCCCCACTCTGCCTTCAAGCATATCCTTGTGCCGTGTGGGTCGAGCCTCTGGACAACAGCAGGGAGGCAGAGGCAGAACACTCCACTGATTTCCATCCTACCACCACAGCCTGCAACCTGAAATATTCAGTATCAACGAGAGGTGACATTCAGGCTGGCAGGGGCAACGTTTCCACCAGCAGTGCCGGTTCGCGTCAGGTGGGCTGAAGGAAGTGGACGGAGGCATCGGAGGAACCACTCTGCTCCCATGCTGGGTTCCCCTCATTGAGTCATCTTGGGGCGGCTCCAGCCCTTTGGCCAGTCACTCCTGATTAACACTGATGTAAACGAGCGCCGGGCGGGCCCTTACTCCTCGCTGAAACCACAAGCAGAGGAGCCAAAGCCTTCGTAAGCGGGGTGCTCCTGGCCAAGGAGCCATGCGGTGCTCTCACCTCGGCCGAGGTGCTGCAACATGTTCCAGCCTCCTAGTCGGGAAGAAGCTACCAGTTACTGCCCGGGGGAAGATGGTGAGATAATCCTGCACTGTGGGAAAGCAAGCCAGGACACTGGGCTGGGCTTGCTGCTACAGGACTCCAGGAAACGAGAGCGCAGGGGAAAAATCTGTCCATGAACCCACTTCCTTTGATAAAGGCCATGAGTTGCCATGGAGGATCATGGGAGCAGCAGCGTGGCGACTGCTCCTTTCTGCTTGGCAGCCACAAGGATGGCATGGATGGAAGATGGAGCCGAAGGTGAGACTGAAGTAGTCCAGCCCTGGGAGGGCTTGCGTTTGGTGAGATCCTGCATGATCTTGCAGCACCATGGTGGCAGCACCATCTTGCTGCCACGTTTGCATGTGGCCTCTTTCAAAGGGTGCTAAGGACAGGCATGCAGCTGGTCCCAGCCACACAGGGATCTGCTGTGTGACCACGGGGCACTGGGAGGGTGATGTGTATTTGCTCTATCTCTTGCTTGTCTGGGCCAGTGATGGGACAGAGCAAAAAGGGGCACAAATGCAGGCTCTGCCCAATGGACCAGACCAGATTTCCAGATCCCTGGCTGCTACCAGGAGAGGAGAGCTGAGAAACACTCTGCCAATCTGCTGGGGCTTTGTGGCCCCTTGTGCAGCAGGGGCCCAGCTGGAGGAAGGAGGCAAGGATGACAGAGGCATCCAGCCGTGGAGCCGTATCCTTCTTGCCACGCATGATATCACTGCAAAACCGCAGGCCCCAACGCCGGCAGCGGTGCTAACAAACACCGAATCCCCCCCACTTCCTCCCCCCATCTATCGTCTCCTGTGGAAGGAACGGGCACGCTGAAGCGCTGCAGCTGGTGGCACCACCTGGTGCAGGAGGGAGCCTGGCCAAGCTCCAGGCTCGGCTTTGTCCCCATGGGGGTGAAGAAGAGCAGAGACACAGCATGACTCAGCGGCATGAAGAGCTGCTGTTCCCACCTGGCTGGCACAGGAAGGGGGACAGCAGTGCTGGAGGTTCCTGGGTCCCCCCTGCCCCGTCTCCCACTCTTCCAGGCGGGTGAGCTCCTTGCCACAGCGTGGGCCAGCCCTGCACAGCTGGGGACATGCCACTGCCGTGCCTTAGCAGAGCAGATGCCAACTGCTTCACTTTGGCAGCAGCCGGGGGAGCGGAGGAAGTGGGCGAGCATGCAGCCTTCCACTGAAAGGGTGATCCCACGTAGCCATGCTCCCCCTGGGGCCAGCTCCAGTGGAAACAGCATCCACCCTCCATCTTTGGGGCTGGGGGGGACCAGGTGCTGTGCAACTGGTGGCTCCGCTTGCATGGGGGAGGGCTGCTCGCTTCCGTGCTGGTTTCTGTGTGGCGGCTGCGTGGCTGGCATGGGGCAGCTTACGGCCTCCCAGCTGTGCCAGGGCAGAGCTGAGCCCTCACTCCCCTCCTTGAGGTGGCCAGAGCTGCCAGGGCGGGGGCAGCTGATGAGCTGGCAGCAGCGTCGGCAGATCACAGGCAGAACCTCTTGGCTCTGCGTGGTTCGTGTGAATGAGATGCTGCCAGTGGCATCCCTGCACCCGGCGAGATGTGACTGTCCTTGCGCAGGCAGGTCTGTCCTTGCTGCCCTCAGTCCCAGAGCAAAAGCCCCATGCTTTCTCAGGGCAGCTCCCTCCACCAACCCGAGGGCCAGAGCTGGAGTGGTCTGTGCCTGCCACAGCTGCCACCGGGGCGCTTCACCTTCAGCAGCTCCATCTCAGAGGGCTCTCCATGGTTTCATGGAGGCTCAGCAGCGCTGGCTGGGAGCATGGCCATGGGGCTGGTTTGTGTCTAGGAGGGGCTGGCAGCCACAGGTGATGCTACACACTGAGCAGACGCAGCCTCATGGTCTTTAGAGGTGTCCGATGCCTGCTGCTGTGGACACTGACTTGCAGGATGCAGGATGAGGAACAAGCGCCATGGGGCAGGCGTCTTCCCCACCCCAAGTGAAGGGGCAGCAGGAACGGCCTGCCCAGACCCATGTCCCTGCTGAACCGAAGGCTCAACAGAACCTTTCCCCACCAGAGCCCTGCTTGGAGACACCTGCTCAGGTCCCTTCAGACCCTTCCTCCACCCCATGAGGGGCTGCTCCAGGCAGACAGCTCAAACAGGGTTGACTGGGGCTGCCACGAGGCAGGTTTACTGCTCTCCAGTTTTTCTTCAGGTGAAGTTCTTTGGCAAACCCAGCCTGAGTTTGCAGGTAATACCAGAGTGACCAAACCACCTACTCCCAGCCAGCCAGACCCTGGATCTAACTCTGCTATAAAGCCCAGGTCTGCAGCCACAGAAAGAGCAGGGAGTCAAAGTCCCAGGTCCTGAGTCCAGTCTCATGCTTTAACATCACCCTCTGACGCGAAGGCTCTGACTTATGCTGGCAGAGATCAGGCTACTGCCGCTCAGCACCATGAGTTGGTCATTACTTGGGTGCTGTGGCGTGGGTGGGCTGGAGGGTCAGCAGGTTGCCTGGTGCCCAACCTCTGGTGCTGGGGGAGCGCAAAGAGCTCCGGGAACAGGAGCCTGGGTGACTGCTTTCCTCTGCACTGAAGGTGAGGCCATGGGGGACTTGAAGGAGGCTTCCCTGTGCTGCTTTTGGAGGTACAGATGCCTGCAAAGCTCTGAGGGTTTCCAATACTAAATCAGCTAAACTATACTTTTTTTTTACCTATCTGGCTAGAAACTTTGGGTGAAGCAGGAGTGCTGGCAGTGAACTGGACAGAACCATCAGAGAGGCCTCAGCTGGCCCTGGCTGGAAGGGGCGGTTGCAAACCCCCGGGACCAAGGTGCCTGCAGGCCGTTCAGGCTGGGGACAGTCTGCGCCGGCTCCCTGCCGTGCTGAGGTCTCCCACCTCCCCGCAGCACCCTGGCCCTGCGGGGACCCCGTTCCACGCCCGGCTCAGCCTCCCGCAGGGGAACCCCCGGCCTGGGCACCCTCCCACCCGCTCCCGCTGTGGGCTGGCCAAGGCGGGGGGCACAGGCCCAGCCGCAGCCCTGTCTGGAGGCTCCCCTTGCCCTGGCGGGCAGCAGGGACCCGGGGGCCCTGCCTGCGGGGAGCGCCCTCCCCTCCAGAGAGCGGGACGGGGCGCCCTGTCCCCTCCCGGGGCGCCCTCCTCACGGCGCCTCCCTCACAGGGACCTTCCCGGGGTCCGTCCTCGGGCCCGGGCCGCTCCCGGCGCTGCACTAAGGGACCGGCCCCAAGCCACCAGAGCCCGCCGCGGGGTCCTGGTCCCGCCCCAGCCCCGGGGGTGCCCTGGCAGGGAAGGGAGCGAACGCTTCGCGCGTGAGGCCTTCTGGGTGCTGCCGCGGCCCGTAGGCCGCCTCTGACCCGGAAGTGGACGGTGGGGGGCGTTGGGACATTTAAACGGCGCGGAGCGGCGCGGCGGGGCGGGGGGAGCGGTGCGGCCGGTGAGTGGCGGGGCTGGGCCGTCACCGGGGTCCCGGGCGGCGGGAGGGAGCGGCCGGGCCGTCACCGCGGTCCCGG
>VZTV01116419.1:47132-69760 GCA_013400875.1 Anhinga rufa
GCAGCCCCGCTCCCGGTCGTGCTGCTGGCGCTGCCGCGGGTGCGCCCACCCTCGCTGCCGTGCGCCGGCTGGGGGCCTCGGGCACCGCTCCCCCCGGGGGCACCTCGGGCACCCCCGGGGCGCCGTGCCCGGCGGGGTGACGGGCGGGCCCCGCTCTCCACACACAGCCGGGGAAAAATAACCGGGGAGAGTTTTCATCCTGGGCCCGGCTAAGCGCGCACCTTCCCGGCATCTCAGCCGCCCGCGTCCCGCCCGAGGGCACACGGCAGGGCGGGCACCCCTCGCACCCGCCTCTGCCTCCCCGCCGCCCCCCGGCTGCCAGGGAGCCGCCGGTGCCTGGTTGCCCACGGAAAGCTAATGATGAAACCGTAACGCGTGGGGGCTTGTAAGCCTGTTTTTGTCTGTGCTCCGATTGCGAACGTGGTTAGCAGTCGCTATCACGTGCTAAACTTGCAGAAATTATAGTGGGGGCGAAGTGTGAATGTTTATTCTTGTAAATAAAGACGGCAAACTCCTGTATCCCGGAACCGGTGTTTGGAGAGTAGTCTCCCTGGCTTTTAGAAATGTTATCTACTTCTATTGCATTGGCAACAGGAGAAGGTGACGTTAAAAGAAAGCTTGCTGTAGACCTACCCGCATGAGGGTTTTGTAATAGCACTGTAGCAGGTCACTCTATTAGAAAAGTTTAGTTATTGGCCAGCACCAATGGAAAAATCTTAGGAACAAGAATCACAAACCACACAAAGAATTTTTCCTATTTATTCAGGGATTTTCAATTTTTGCTTTGTATTGTGAAGCCTGTTCACATCCGTGCTCAATTACTTAAGTAAATCTCACTGCAACATGCGTTGTTTCTCCAAAGGGGCCAGAGCAAGCGCTCTGAGGAGGAGTCGGCACTGCAGTCCTTGGTCCCTGCCGGGTAGCGCCCCATTCCCAGGCAGCATGTGCACGGAGGAGACTGCCTGGGTGCTTATCCTTTGTGCAACTGCAGCAAAAGGAAGAGGGGCTGGGTGAAGGCAAAGAGAAATTCCAAACATGGTGGAAGTAGGGATGGGAACATAAATTTCTCTTCTGCTGAGCTCTGTATTCTGTCCTGCCAACACCCCTGTGCTTAGAGAAGCGAAAAGAGAGAGGTTTAACGGACAGTATATTTTAGCTTAGAGTCCAGTGCCCCTCCGTTCTGGCATAGAGGAGATGACATTGAGCCCTGAAGTTCTCAAGGTACCAGTCAGGGTGAGGTTCAGCTGTCCAGCTTCAAACATGCCTTGGAGAAAAATAGAGGCAGAAGACAGAAGTTGCACTGGGCTCCATTACAAATATATTTTTATTTCCCTCTTTGATGTTAGATACAGCAAAAATCATTGCTGTGTCCCATCCATACCTATAATTTACCTTAGTAGTAGCTAAGGACAATTTACTAGATTGTTTTGCTCCAAAAACTTAAAAGCTAGAGCAGCTGAAACAGGATTGAAAGATTTTTGATCTACTTAAGTTCCACATTAGTGCCACAAAGGTGGAGGTATAATACCATCTATAGAAACTAGCACTGGATGGAGTGGCAGCCAGTGTGTCTCAATCCCTAAGAATTATGAGCTCTTGCAAGATAGTTGCGCTAGGGAATATATTGTATATCAGTCACACTGTGAGTGAGTTTATGGCTAGAAAGACAAGCTGAGATGGTTAGTCTTTGTATTTGAAGCAGATGTTCTATATAATCCAGAAGTGTCAGTCACTGGGGGTGGGGGGTGAAACAGGCAATGTATGCTTTTTACTGCAACACTGAAGCACTTCGGTCAGGATGCAGTTACTTTTGAAGACTCCATGTTGGATGTGACAAGATTTTACTTCTGATAAGTGATGAACTAATGCATCTGATACAGTCTGTTAGTTACTGCCTTAATTTACCTGGCTTTTTCAAAGGCAAGGAAGAGCAGATTAAAGGAATCCCTTATATTTGGGGTGTCAGCCTTGGGACAAAAATCCCTGGTTTGTGTGGGGCATGAGCAGATACGGCTTACGGGCTGTCATCACTCCTAGGTCTCTGACAGGGATTTGGTGCAGGGCAGATGTTGAGAACAGCATGAAACTCTTTCCCCCCAGTGGAGTGACTTATCAGCCCAGAACTTCTCATTTGGTACATTTTTGTGCCTTTTAGTGTAATCGATTATTTGATGCTTTGTTTCAAGAAAATAACCCTTTTCTCCCCTGTGTCTATTTATAACTCTTTGAAGTTTGGTCCTTTTACTGCACTATGGATCATCTGGGGTATGTGAGAAATACTGCTTCTGCCCAAGGTGCCAAAGAGGGATTGAGCAAGCCCGCTGCTCCCCAGAAGAACGCTTACGCGAGGCTTGTGCAAAAGCACCACAGCGGCCGGTTCCGGTCCTATTTGAATCACATTGCGCAGAAGATGCAGCTAGATGAGAGCACCTCCAGTGATCTCAGCTTGGATCTGGACCCACCCCTGAGGAGAGGCCTGGTGAGGGACAATCCAGCCAGGAATGGGTTGAATGTGCACAGCTATTCACCGGTCAGAGCATCTCACCTGGAACAGCCCATGCCTGGAGGATTTGAGAACGATAAACCCCAAACCACTCTGACCAGATGTCCTCATAAAAAAAATGCCATTGTTAGCCCAGAAGGAGACTTGGAGATAGAGGACGTCTATTATGTACATCAGCGTGGAGCTGCAGCTGACTTGTTAAATATGAGTGATGCCCTGGGTGGGAGGGTATCGAACAGCCTGAGACACCGTGCAGCTCTGCAGAAGTCTTCTGGTTCTGATGAAAAGGACGAGGAGGACATGTGGAGGAAGAAACATAGGAAACGAGGCAGATGTCCTGCCAACACAGATACAGCAACTGGACACTTGTTGACTGAGCAGTTTAGTGAGGATGTGCTGGCAATAAATGCCAGGAAAACCAGTCACTTGTCTCCAGGTCAAGTCCAAGGTGAGTTCACACTAATGAACTGTTTGGTCCATTTGCTACAATTACTGTGGAATTGAATGCGATGTTTTAGTTGTGAGTGAGTTAACATGAGCCAGTTCTACTTTGTTCAAGTTTGTCAGCCCTTAGTTACCTGTGGGTGGCTTTGTCCTGGTTTACAAGTAAGCCATCCGGCATGTGCAAACGGCTTCATGTGGAGCCAGCTCAGTGCTGGCAGGACCTAATCCCCTGGCCTAGGCTCTGTGAATGTGGCTGTGCTGTTTCCAGGATCAGCTCAAGACTAGGAGAGCCCAATTTCTGTGGTGTAGAGTCCAAATTAACAAGACTGCTGGATCTGAGCTGACTCAGGGCAGAGTCATGCTTTCCTCTGCATTGCCTCTTTGGATCTGGAGTGCTAGCTTGCCTTTGCGGAGGGTCCAAGTCCATCTAATATTCAGGGGCTAAGATGCCTGTATAATATCTAATTCCTGATACAGAGTGTTGACTCCAGTAAATTTTGCTGTTGGTAACAAAGAGACCACATCTTGCAGTAGTAAAGTGAACATGTCTCTTAAATGCAATGTTCAAGGCAAAAAGCCCACTTACAGAGAATAAATAAAATTATTTATTAAAAAAACACCCAAAACACAGCATCAACAAGCAACCAAAGCCAGGCAGTTTAAATTTGATCTCTCAGTGTCATGGGTTAAAACTTCCTCTGAATGTTATTTATGGTGAAATACTTGGATAGCCTGACCTTATTAGCTACTACTGGAGGAACTCATAAATGTCACCGTATTAAATTCACTGTAACAAGTAGAAAAGAGATCGATTTTTCAGATGGGTAAGATGGGCCTGAGGCCTATCGCAACCCTTGGATTGGAAAGCAAGTAAATGTTTAACTAAACTGATCTTACAAAACTGTGCCCTATCACTCAAGAGTGGCAAGTAATATGCTTTTGACAGGGTTTGTGGTATTTTTGAGGCTCTGCAGTAGATTATGTGCTAAAGCTGGTAAACTTTCATGAGTTCTTGCAAGACAGATCATGGTTAGAGATTTAACACAAGCAGATTATGCTAAAATTTGTTGATGAGCTTGATTTTGGGGAGTTTTTTTTTCTGCATGCTTCATTGTAACACTTTTTTGCTAGCCTGTTATAATAGACTTTGCTACCTTTCACCTCTAGCTTTTGGAGAGTAGAGAGGAACAGCTAACAGAGATGGAGAGTCTAGGAGGCTTACAGTTTATAGCCATGAAAACGATATGTGCCTAAATGGATTTTAGTCTAAAAAATAAAAATACCCTGGCTTTCAAAAGCAAGCACTTGCAGTTTCTTGCTGCTCTAGTTGGGAGTGGGGTTGCACAAACCCTTTGAAAACTAGTTGTTTGTTTAGTGTAAAGACCTAGAGCAGAAAATGCTGACCCTCATGTTTGACCTCCCAGGTGGAAAACTCATACTGTGGGGAAGATTACTGGAAAATTATTTGCTTAACAGTGACACCCTTCCTCTTCTTCCCCCTGCATGCCTCCCCAGCCACCCTCCTGTGTAGCTGAGACTGGTTACTCTCCAGAACACTTGCAGGGACATGAAAACAGTTTCTTGGGGAGGAAAGAAATGGGGGGAAAAAAAAAAGTAATTTGATTCAGAGAAATGTCTTTTCTGCTGTTCAGTTTGAGTATATTTTAGCACTCTTGTTTAAGTGAAATAAAGGTTTTACAGTATGCAAGCGCTTAGGTATAAGAACTCGTGCATCACAGTCCCAGATTAATATTTTCTCACTTCAAAGCTTGTCTTCCTCTCTTGATGCTGATATAAGTCATATTACTTTGCATAGGCAGATGTCTGGTTTGATCAGTTTAAATCAAGGCTTGTGAAACTGTGATGGCAAGAATTGCTTCTGTCATAGTGGTGAGGCATATCATCTTTTCAGTAGTGACATTTCCTCACAAATTAACTCTGTTCAGGCTGTTGTAGGCTTTCCAAAAGACTCTTTGAGCTTATCTCAAAGCCAAGCATCTCTATATTGCTTCTTTTCATTGTCCTCCTCTTAACAGCTCTTCGGCTTAGCCATGATCAGGTTTGCAATGATCCTAAAAATAGAAGTGCTAAAATTGAAGGCAAACATGGAGGGTTGAGAAAACCCTTTGAGTGCCCTGGGGTGGCTGTGGGCAGCGAGGGGCTGGTCCTTGTTAATGTCCTTCCAGCGGTGCAGAAGTTCCTGTGGCCTTGGGGGAAAGCAGAGTGGTTTGTGGAGCCTCAAGCAAGCAAGCATAGGACGGGGAACTGCTTGAGCAAGTCCAGTGGAAAGCCACCAAGATGATCAGGGGGCTGGAGCATCTCCCTTATGAGGAAAGGCTGAGACCTGGGTTTTTTCAGCCTGGAGAAGAGAAGACTGAGGGGGGACCTTATCAATACCTATAAATATCTGAAGGGTGTGTGTCAGGAGGATGGGACTGGACTCTTCTCAGTGGTGCCTGATGACAGGACAAGGGGCAACGGGCACAAGTTGGAACATGGGAAGTTCCATTTAAATATGAGGAAAAAATTCTTCACTGTGAGGGTGTCAGAGCAGTGGCACAGGCTGCCCAGAGAGGTTGTGGAGTCTCCTTCCCTGGAGACATTCAAACCCTGCCTGGACGCGGTCCTGTGCCCCCTGCTCTAGGTGTGCCTGCTCACGCAGGGGGGCTGGACAAGATGATCTCCGGAGGTCCCTTCCAACCCCTGCCACTCTGTGATTCTCTGATCACTGAGCCCTGGAGCTCACGGCTGATGATGTGTTGCTATCTGTGAGAAGCACTGAGGATTACCTTTGTCATTATGTACTGTAAGGCCCCAAGATGAGGCTTGTGGGATAGAACAATAATTTCTAATTATTTGTTAAATAATTAACTTCAGAGGAATGAACAATAGTTTCATAGCAGATAATTAGGAGACTGACCATGGCAGTCTCTTCTGGTGTTCCATATAGTAACTGCTTTTCTTAAGTATTGGAAACTTGGCAGTTGAGAGAGCTGAGTGTGAATGAAACTCTGTTGTCCCTTGTCTGAAACATGTGACACAGTCATGAAACTGCATGTCGGAGTCGCTCTAAGGTATCAGCACTCTTGGGTTTGGGAAGATGAAGCTGTGTATAGATACATTCCACAGATTGTTTCTTCTTTCTGTGCAGCTATAACCTCTGCGAGGAGAATTGCCATAAAGCCTCCTGTTCTGAAGTTTCCTCTCAAAACCCCGAAAGACAGAAAATCCTAAAATGCCACTTTAAATTGTGATGCTTATAGTTTTTCATCTAATACAATTTCCCTGCTGGTATTTTCCCCCTGAATCTCCAATCCTCTAGGTCTTTGGGTGCTAAATTTGGCTGAACTTCCTTAAGAGAAAGTCTTTTATGAAGTCCTCTGGGTTGTTTTCTGGTTTTGATCAAAGGCTTTAAGGGTTTTCCTACTTCAATCCAGAGTTAGTCATCAAAATAGCTTTTCAGACTTAACTGATGTTTCTGTCATTAAAGGGCTTAAAACCCCCTTTTCCTTGAGGACAGAAGTGTTGACTCCTGCAGCATCTGTCACATGGTAGTAGTCGAGATTTGCATGGCTGCTAAGTGGAACTTAATCTGAAATATCTGTGATGCATTGCTTTATCAGTAAGTAGTTTAGACCAATCTACATGTTTTATTTGGGACAACACTGTTTTGGTTGCTTTTTGAGTATGTGCACTTCTCAGCCTGTTTTTGAGGGAATGTTGCTGTTTGATAGCACATTACTGAGTCTGCTGGAAAGCCTAAAAAGCAAACATCTGCAGAAGAGAACTGTGCTCCAAAAGTGCAGTGCAGCATGCTCTTTGGGAACACCATCTCCTGGCCATACTTGATTTCTGAGGATCTCGGGAGCTCAAGTACCTGGGGGTGAGGTGGCTTTATTGATGCTGAAAGCTTGGGTGGAGCAGGATGCTCATGAAGGTTGATTGCTATGAAATAGATCCAGATTTTGCAGGGCTGGATATACAGTCTCAGTCTGTATCTGCAGACATCCTCGTCGGGAAGAACACCACCACCAGCTTTGCTAGGTAGCCTCCTGAGGCTCCTCTCACTAAAAGCTTCATGAGTTTATGATGTGGTGGAGGTATCTTGCCCATCTGTCAGGGTCAGCATGCCCCCTGAGTAGAAACAGACAATTCCTGGGTAACAGCATGCCTCATCTGAAACGGCAGAAGATTTCCACGGCTCTTTCTGATTTATAATCCACCTGACACTTGGCATTTATTTGCCCAGCCTGAGGTACTTAACCAACCTGGGCAGCTTCCACGGAGGAGTGTCGCTGGCAAGCAGGGTGGTGTTTAGCATCATAGCTTTAAAAACAATTGTTGCTGTTGGATGGTGGTGCTGTGTTTGTGGCTGCAATCCTGACATTTAAAAGGTTCAGGATAGGTAAAGGAAATGTCCTGGAATGGCTTTCCTGCATGTTTGATGGGCATAGGCGATCAAGAAATACCAGCTGTAACGAGGGCAAAATCTTAGGGGTTTTGTCTTTCCGTTGTACACTGCAGTAAATGTCATATTTGCCTTTGTTTCTCTGGGGGAACTTTGGAGGAAGAACCACAGCTTCTGCTTTTCTCTTCTTGTAAGGCAAATTTAAGATAATGTTACTTTTTAGTGGTGAGCCTTTCGGTTCTTGAGTGGTGAAATTCAGTACTTAAGAATGCTGTTATCTCCCTATCTGGCACCAGTAAATATGAGCCAGCTATCTAGTAAAGGCCACAGAATCGGCTCAATAAATGGAGAATGTTGGTTGCTGTGAAAATCTTTAAAATGTAGCTAATCTTGCCAGGTCCAATGCAACGTTCCTTAGATGACGTTAATCATGGTAATAAGATATGGGAGAGGAGGGAAAACTGGATTTACTGTATGGCCCCATCTGAGAAACACATGAAAAATAAAATGCTCCTTTCTCTAATGGTTTAGCAACGTCATCACAAACATAAATTTCTCTCTTGATTTTGATAGAAAAAAATGTTGCATTCCTGAAGCTTGTGCAACTCATGTTTTTGGCTAACATCAGCTATAGTACGTGAGTTAATATCTGATGTATCCTCTCTTGGGGAGATGAGATCCTGCCCTTGCAGGGACAGTGGGTTTTGTATGTGATTTAATAAATGTCTTCCATGCCCTTTCCCAGAGTGCTGAGCACACCGTGGTGCAGTGGGACTGAGTTCTGCAGCAGGAGCCCTTGCATTTGGCAGCAAATCTTAAACCTCCACGAAGTAGCTCCCTTTACCTGATAGTGCTCATGGGAAAATGTTTATCAGTGGAAACACTTGTTGCTGTTAACCTGCTATTTTTTTTTAAACTATGTTTTTTCTTTTCTTTAGCTCCAGTCTCTGAAGTTAGGCCCCCATTACGTAGCTCAGGTAACTCTGCTTGTCAGTGTGATGTTGGTCCCAGAAAAATAATAGGCTAATAGAAGAATGGAATTAATTTTTTAATTAGTTTTAAATCTTTTCTTTAATGTGACTTGTCATCAAATTATGCAACAAAGGTCCTGTTGACCTCCCTCAGTGTCAGTTTCTTACAAGATTAGGAGTTTGATGATGGTGTGAGTATGGATGCTGGTGTGTTAGCATAATAAAACCACAGCATATGTGTAATGGTTTAAAAGCTGTTTAGCTGAACTAATTAAATGCAGCAATAAATTGAGAATTGTTACCAACAGGTGTGTCTGGTTCCTGCAGTGTCATGTTCTGACCCTGTGCTATTTAATACTTCTGTCAGTCGTCAGGAAGAAAACATACAAGTACTATTGAAAGTTTTTTTGGATGACTTGGAGACCTCAGGGAGCATTGAATAATGGGGCAGTTACTGACAGCCGTCTGGATCACTTGGTGGACTGGGAGCAGGCAAAACAAAATCCATTTATCGGGCCAGCATAGAGCTATGCTAGCAGTGTGAGGAACCCAGTGTGGGAAGCAACAGCTTGGAAAAAAACTTTTGAGCTTTTGATGAATTAATCAGCTGAACATCCCCCTCCTGTGAAATGTGGCCAAAAGGGTAATGTATGAGCATGGGAACTGGAAGATGGAGTATGGACTGCGTGTGTCTGGCACGGCAGCAGCAGCAGCTTCTGGAGTGTTGTATCCTGTGGTGATGCCCTCTGTTTGGGGCGGATGGTGATGAATTGATGAATACTCAGAGGACAGCCACAAGGAAGATTAAAATGCTGGGATCATGAGTGAAGGATTTGAGGAACCCTGCTTTACTTATCAAAGAGATGCTTGGGGGAAGGGAGCTTTCAGTAAATTGCCTACATGGGGAACAGATGTTCAATAATAGGCTACTCACTTGAGCAGATTATGCTATAACGCATTTGAGGCTAAACAAGTCCAGGCTTGAAATATATCACAATTTAGCAGTGAGGGTGAATGACCATTGGAACAGTTTTTCCAAGACTTGTGGTATGTGGGCTGTCACTGGCACGTTTAAAAGCACTGATGATAAATTCTACCCCTGAAATATATGCTGTAGTTCAAAAACGAATTAATTTGAAAAAGCCCTCTGTCCTCTGCTATCCATGAGGCCGGCCAGCCCACACACCCCAGTCAGCTCTGGCCTGTTGTTCAGGTAATCTCTGAAGTGTTTCCTTCACCATGGGTACCCAGGCAGGCAGGGACAGATGCTTTGCAGTTGGCTTCAGTGGCTAATTGTGATTCCTGTCTAGGCCATGGCTGCTTCAGGGCTTTCACCACTGCCCTGCTCTCCAGCCTCTGCTTCTGACTCTCCTGTCCTATGTGCTGGTGTCCATCTCTTGCCCTCCCACCTCAAGCCCCCTGCTAAGTAGCTCCATGGAATGCTGTGGGCTGCATGTCCCTAAATCCCTCTTGTGGGGAAATCTGAGCTATGGAGAGTTGAAACTTGGCTGGGGCAGAATGGAAAACAAAATGTTGGGATCTCCTGCATAAAATAATGTCTTCTGTGACAAAAAAAAAATTTCCAGGGTGCTGAAGGAAAATGTCAACACTAGTAGATGCAGATGTATGGGGCAGGTCATGCTTGGAGAATGTTTTAGACTCTCTACAGATACTCTGCAGCGATAATGCGCTTTCATTCAGTTTGTACGCTTTTGGGCATTTTTTTCCCCCACAGTACTAAGGGTTGTGAATTATGTGCCTACTCCACTGAATGGGCAGTGTGGGGAACAGTTCATCAGCAATTGTCTTATTCTACAGTACATTTAGTAACCTCAGGATATGTATGAATCTGAAAGCAGTTCTTTCATTTCTTCAGCTGTTAATGTCTTCTAGTATGTTAGCACCTCCTGTCAGGTATTTTGCCTTTCAAAGCCTCTTGACTTCCTCTCATCTTCAAGCAACTTGCTTCCCACAAACTACTGAAGCCCAGAGAAATCAAAGAGAGAACTTCAGCAATATTATGCTTTTAAAGTGTTCTTCTTGAAGTGTTGAAGAAGCCTTTTCACAGTGTAGTGCTGGATAAAACAAAGAGCAAAAGGTATTGTGGAAGATGGTTTGGGAGGATGGAAGGACGAGGGGGCAGTGGAAGCAGCCCTGACCCACATCCCGAGGCAGGAATGGAAGCCTGGAGGAGTGCAGTCATCAGGAGGAGTAGGTAGTTAGGAGGTCACGAGCAGGGTGGAGCAGGTTCACAGAGAGTCCTGAAAACCAGAAGAACTGTATCCCCTCCCTGACAACGCTGCTGTGCTGCTGCACGCAGCTGGAGCACAGTAACTATTTTGATAAACTTTTAGTCTATTGCTACTAAATGAGTTTCGTCACCAACCCTTAGTTCAGAACCTGGAATGGTATCTTTGGCTCTTGCACTCATGTAGTATTCCTACAACACAAACCCTGCTGAGGAATTGAATAAAACTGCAATTACTGTCTGAGTTATTGAAGTCAAAATCCTGCAAGCATCAGGATGCTTGGAAGTGTTTTGGAAGAGGAATCATGGTGTCACAGGCACATGATCTTGGCGGTCAGGAGCAGTTTCCACAGCATTGTTTTCTGCAGCAGAAAGAATCCATTGTGCATTTTTCTTAGTTTTAGTTTTTTAAAGCATAAGTCC
The DNA here is from genome assembly GCA_013400875.1 of Anhinga rufa. NCBI lineage: Eukaryota > Metazoa > Chordata > Aves > Suliformes > Anhingidae > Anhinga > Anhinga rufa. Next base: position 58,130 of record VZTV01116419.1, read on the forward strand.
TCTCAGAAAGCCAAAGTCAGCAAGGACATTTTCATTTTCCCTAGTTCCATATTGAAATCGAGGGACATGCAGCACAAGAGTTTTAAATAAGTATGTGTAGCTTAAAGCAAAAGGGTGGTGGCAACCTGTGCTTCCCACTGTGTACATGCCTCCCCCCTTATTTCCATGGCTTGTGGAAAAGATCATCTGTTTCTCTTCCTGACTTTCCTGGGTATCCATGGACGTGCCACTTAATTTTTTTTTTTTCTATCTCCATCTCTAAGTGGGGATGTTTCTTCCTCAGTGGCATGTTGTAAGAATGCTGAATGTCTGAATCTTCTACAACCATATTGGCACAGTCACCTCCAAAAGCAGCTCATGGCCCTATGAACTCACTCACAAACCATGACAGCCAGTATTTCCCCATCCAGGAGTCACCGGCTGGGGGCCAGACTGCCTTTCTGCAGCCAGCTTGTCCCCGATGTGGCAAGGATTCCTTTTGTGCTTTTTTTTTCTTGCACTTTCAATTCTTTTGTGCAAATTTTGGCAGACTTTCTGGTAAAAATGCTTGGAGAATCACCTTCTCCAAAGAGGCAAGGCAAGAGAGAGCAATGAATTTGTTCCCGGGTGCACAGATGGCTCACAGCTGGACCGTGTCCTGGTGCACGAACACAGTCGCACTGATAGACGTGCTACTGGCTGGCACAGGCGGAGGAGCTGTGTTGTGCAGGGTTGCTCGTAACCAGTTGGGCTGCTGCTAGAGGAACCGGTTGCTTTGAATCACTATTGGAATCACATTAAGAGCTGTTCAGACAGGCCTTCACTTTAAGCGCTGTCTTCTCACTTTATTTTGATTTGTCTAGATGATGGAAAGTTACAGCTCAGATTTATGCTGTGGCTGGGCCTTGGTCACCCATCATAATGGGTCAATTAGTAGAGACTGGTGGGCATGGGAGCTAGTTCTGGCAGCTGGATTTCAATACATCATCCACTTGGTTCAGAACATTTGCATAGAATTTACATTCTGGCTGAGCCTGTGCATGTAAATGTAGGTCTGCATTGTTTCTCTTCTTTGAATGACTGTTTAATTAACTTTAAACTTAATTATGCAATCTGCCATCTGCCTAAATCCCTACAGTGCTGTCATATCACTGTCCTTTTCCACTTCCGCTAAGATACTCCCTTTCCCGGAAGTTTGCCCTACTTTTCAAGCTTGATGATAATTTCAAATCATTCCCATCCTTAGTTATTTTTGAGGAGGACTCACAGTGAGGTTGTGGGATCTCCTGTTAGCTCTGTGGTCAGGCTTGGACTGAGCACAGGAGTGTGCTGCAGAACCTCCAGTTTAGGATTCTTTTGAGTTTGTATTTCATCAGAGAAGAAGGATCTTTTTTCTTTTGTTGTTTTTTCTTTTAATTTGCTTATGATAAAGAGAATGTGCTCTCAGGCTTTCTCTTAGACCCCAGACTGAGCATCTTGAAATACTGCCTACCAGGTTTATCTCCTGAAAGTCTCTCTGCTGCAATGAAACCCCACTGAACTGATAACGTATCTCAAAGACTTGCCTTTCCACTCCTACATCTCTAATGAATACTTTCCCATGATATCCTCATTTCTCTCTATTGCTTTATCTTTAATCTTGAGCCATCTACTTTATTTAACCGGTTTGCTTCAAGATACTGTAAAATGCATGGAGGTGGTTCTGTTCCAAGGCTATCGGAGAACTCTGAAATCATTTAATTCATGTTGAGAGCAGTGTTGAAGCACGGCTGTTCCTAGCACAGGCTGGAGCAGAGCTGAGCTCACGCGGAGTGTGGTGGATGGGTTTTGGTCCTGTTTGTGTTATTGGGGCTCTAGCACAGAGTTTTGCTTGAGATATCTTCCAAGGCGTGTCTTTTTTTCTTGCTGGTACAGAACTCTTTCCCTGAGCAGCTATACCAACAGCTGTCTTTGTGTATTTCCTTTTAAAAGAAAATAGAACAAAAGAGTACTTGGCTGTTACCATTAGTGGGACATTTAATCTCTTAAATCAGCAAAATATTTTGCAAAACATAAATAGCTAGTTACTTCTGGCCTGTCTATGACCAGTGTTTTTTTGTTGACATAACTTACATTTGAGATCACTTCAATGGTGTTTGTTGGTTTTGCCTGTTGTTTTTGCCTGTGTGTGATAATTTGATCCCGGATATTGTAGTAGTCATTTAAGTGCTTGGAGTTTTTGAGTTAGTCACTTATGTAATATGGCATATACTGGATGTCACTGGTGCATTAGAGATTAAAAACAGTCTAACAAATGTATTCTGGCTTTTAAAATTTGAGAGGAAATTATTTTAGAGGTTTCTTTGAGCAGAAGAAAATATCAAATAGCTTTTAAATTACCCGTTTAAACATGTGAAAGGGAAAGACATGGGGATCCTAGCAAAACCGCCCTGATATTAATGCAGTTTGTACTGGCAAAGCATGCTTTTGCTTGTACATTTTATTTGACTTTGGAGGATGAAACAAATAGTTGCCTGGTACAACAGCATCAAGACTAGGTCTGTGCCTATCTGGAGTTACCAGCCAGAAACCGCTTCCCCCCCCGGTCATCAAAGCTGGCAGAGTTAAGATTCACGGAAGTATCTGGGATGGATTCTTCAGGAGCTATGTAGGATTTGGGATTTTTTGGGTCCCTGACGCCTTCGCAAAACAAGGCAGAGGTTCCATCGGCTAAACTCTTGTATTGAGACTATTAATGTGCCCTGTTAACACACCAGCATCCGTAGTGGCTCATGAAGTTGCAGGCAGGACTTGTTGGCAGGTTGTGGAGAGTATTCCTTTGCTAAAAGACCATATCTGATGGTTTCTAAAATTTGCTTTGCCAACTCTGCCAGGAGCCAACTTGAACTTGTAGATCTGTGAGGTGATGCCTTGGGCTGCCACATGGTTGGACTCCAATTCCTTGAGTCTCTAGTAAGGGTGAGCAGGAATATGCTTTATTTTGCTTTCTTGCCATGCTTAACCTGGTCTGGCTTAAAAGGAGTGTAGGACTAAGCATCAGGCAACAGGTTGGCATGAGAGTAGTTCTAATAGTTGGTTAATTCCTGCTTTTGGAGGTACGGCTATGTTGGGTGACCCTTCATTTGGTAGCCGCCATGCTTTCTAGCTCATGGGTGTGCCCTTACAGTGTTTTCCTAAGTGCATAGCTGGATTGTCTTGAAGAACTAAATGTCAGGGAACCTCTTGGAAGGTTTAAGTCACTGAAATGTGTCAGCAATGAAATGAAACATTGTAGAGATATGGACAAATGTTTAGTAACTGTTGTTGAGTGTGTCTCATTAACTGATAACAAATTGTTCTATTGCATGTTATCAGTTCTGGGGATATGCTTCTGTTTCTTCTCATGCTTATGCTAACTGTAAAGTGGGGATATTTGAAAGATTCCTTTGCATATCTAGATCATGATCTAATGCTGCGAAGCAATGGAAAATTCTCCTAGCAATAGCAGAGTTAGCAGAGGTGTTGATACCCAGTCATGGTCTGATAAAGGTAAGTAGTAGGTGGAAGTATTTAGTGTTGGAAAAGTTTATAACAATATTGTTCCATCCAATGCTTTCAACATAATTCCTGTTTTTTAAACGTAAAAGGGAACCGTTACGTGTTGAGATAGCTGTTGGTGGGGTGAGAGTCCTAAACCTGTAGAGGTGTTACCAGCACAGCTGTTGTGATATTCTCATGGTCCTGCTCACCCCAGGGAACTGGGTTAAATAGTGGAGATGGTAACAAAGCTAGAAGTTTAGTTGGAGGTAAAAATGCCTAGTGACAAGGTAGATGCCCTTTGACAGGAAATGGGAAAGCTATACCAGGATGTCCATACCTTGGAATTCACTTAGATCTCTCAAGTAAAACTAGTTCTTGCTGGATCCTGAGTGGGAGGTATCCAAGGAGTCACGGATGTGCTGATGAAAATTCAGTGAGGAATACTTTCCTTCTGTGCTGATAGAAATCAAGTAGCTTATCAGGTGTTAGAGGACAGTTGGAAATGTTTTATTTTTGGTAAATAAAATTGAGGGTCTTGGTTCTTTCCTGTGTAAAGCAATATGCAAATTTTAATATAAAACTAAAGACTTTCTGGCCTTGCTGACTTCATGTTTAGTTGAACATTTTAGTTGATTTAGTTGACCATCTAGTTGGTCAACTGACTAATAGATGTAAATTTAATTAAATGCAATACTTTTCAAAACCTAAACTATAGAGTAATTTTTATATAAATTATGGCAAAATAAGCTGATTTAAAACATTTAGCCTTACTGTAAGCCAGATCAATTATTCTGGGAAGCTGCCTGCATGTATTTTTTTTCCAAAACAAGAAAAGATTAATAGGTACTTAGTTTTGAAGATCAAATGTGCCATTACGTGGTGTCATTGTTGTTGTGACAGAGATGAAGTGTGATGGTTTGGATCCTAGACTGAGCTCCAGCACTGTCCTTTCAGCGGAGCTCAACCAGCCCCTGCTGCTAGCACACAGGATGCTGGACTGGGCTCCTGGGTTGGAGCCAGCCCCCAGCTCCATCCTTTCTGCTCCTTTTCCTGGTTGTGTGTTTCTGCTTCCCACAGATGCTTCCCTTGGCTAGTTTGAGGCGGTTCACTGCACCGCATGTAGAATACCTGGTCCTATTGAGGTATCCCTCGGTCACCTTTGTAGGCAGGCTCCTTGCATGATACAGGTGTTGGGGATAGTTCAGCCAACCTGTCTCCCTCCAGAGAACTTCAGGTAATGAACAGTCAACCACCTTTCCTTAAAGTGTTACTCCTGTATTATCATCTGTTGGAAATGGCAGAACATCTAGAAATCCCAGGCAAGTGATGGCTGCATCCATGCTCTACGTCATCTGTGCAGCCAGATAAACATGCTTGAACATGTTGCGTTTGCTGTGTGTTGTGAATACTTCTGTGTCTTGCATTGGAATTGCTCTGCATTCAAACTTGAGTGGTTCTGCACACGTAGACATGTTTGGTGCATTGTGGTTCTTCAACCCTCCTGGTAGGATGTATCAACCAACCTCAGCTCTCGGTCACTGCACCTTAGTCTCCCTTCTACTGAAGTTATTTTTAATTTTGTATTATATTTACTTATTAATTTATTTAGTAATTTATTATTTTAATGCCTAGAATGTGTTATTACTTTGTGTGACATCTTACCTTAAAAGATTTTGTTATATCTTACAAATTACACATCTGTAACACAAAAAAAGTCAGACTTCTGACACACCTGGTGCTGGAATAGAGTTTAACTAATTTAGTGGTAGCAGTTATTTCAGAAAGAATAGTCTCAATATATCCTCTGCTGTCTATAGGGCTGTCAAGTTAGTTTGTTTTGTGGAGATGTCTGTTTATCCATCAGAATTTTAATGCTGGGCAGTGGGGACAGCAGGAAAGCCCCTCATGAGAAGTATTTCTAACTTCCAGTTTTAGGGGGCAGGTGCATTACAGAAGCAAACATTGAATCTAGTTAAAACAGATGGCAACCTGTAGTTAGCTCTCTTTTTTTTAAAAGGAGAAATACAAGAAATTAGAGTCATGCCGAATTCGATGTGTTCCAGTTGAATGCTAATTGTGACAGTTGTCTGTGGCTTTGTAACAGGGGTGGTTTTGTTCAGCCATAAACATCACGGCCAATGGGGTCAAATAGTTACCCACAGTGGCTGTGTGTAAACGGGCTTGCAAGCCAGCTATGTTGAAGCAGAGTTTGTTTATTTGAGTAAATTTTTTTTCTTTGAGTTTGTGTCTGAGTGAGCAGATGACAAATCCCACTGGAGAGCAAGCCAAAGGCTCGAGTGTGGAAAACATGCAAGTGCCTCTCTGCATGTCTACCTTTTGGCATGGAAAGGTGCTTCTCCACCCTTTGCTGTTGCTGTGCATTATTTTTGGTGGTAGTGGCCCCAAACTTTCTGGACTATGGCCATGGCAAGCGCTGGGGCTGCTCTGGTCTGCAGTGGCTAATTCTGGCTCTCAGCTCACTTCCCAACTCACAAGACATTTTTTCTCTTTTTTCCCCTGCGTTTTAATTTTCTGCTCTCTTTTTGTCGGCTCCTTCTTAATGACATGTTAAGATTTACCCTCCTTTTTATCCCAAGTTCTTTAGTTCATAGTAGTATTTTCTGTGACTTGCTGTCATAGAAACGAGGGCTTTAGAGGACCGTACATGTTTGTGTTAGCCATTTTTCTACCTCGAGAAAAAAGCTACTCTTTTTAGACCAACTCTGGCAGACATCTGTCTCACCTATTTTTAAGAACCTCCAATGAAGCAGATTGCATGACCTCTCTGGGTGATCAGACTCGTCCCTTGCTTTTTTAATAGTGTTCCTAAGATCCCTCCTGTTGCAGTTTAAGTCAGATTCCTTCACCAAAATGTCTCTGAAAACCTGATTGAGAGCAAACCATGTCTACTCAGATCTCCCTAGTCCATACTTTTACTTTTGTTGTGTGTTTTTGAATGTAATCTCTTGACCCTTAGGGCATTTGCAAATCAGTTCATTAGGCATTTGCAAGTCAGTTAATTTTAGTTCCACAGAGGTAGCATTGCCTCATTCATAGTGGTTGAAACCTAAATTTGTGGCTGCGCTCTTGCCCTGTTACAGCTGCAACCTCCCTCGCCCTCGGACAGTCTCCTCCCTGAAAGCATGGGCAGAGTATGAAAAACTTGATCATGTAGAAAGAGGCCAAACTACATTGCCCATATCCTTATCCTCACTGAACAGAGGCCCCCCTCTTCATTTCAGTGTCCCATTTGGAGACACTGCTGTGGCATTTAATCTCTTCCTGGGCTGGTCTGAGCTGGCACCTTGAGTTGTCCCTCTGCCTGTCTTGGTGTATCCTCTCTTGAATTAGGAGGACCCCTCCCTCCTCCTGCTGATTTGCCTGTTGTTATATGTGGAAGTTGCTTTTTGTTTGTGTCTGGGTAAAGTGGCAGTTTTCTCTTATCGTACCATATTTTTATTTTGTAAAAATTGTACCATATTTTTATTTTTTAAGTAGAGCTTTTTAAACATTTTTTTTCCTCACTGCTTCAGTTTAATTCTATGAAGCAATCTGTGATTTTGTTTGTGAAGGATACCATAGGTAAAAAATTTGCCTTGTAACTTGGATAGCTCCATAGCAAATAAGTTGGCATTGCACGTTTTCTGACTTGCAGGTACAAGCTTGGACCCAGGGAGCGTAGCCAGGAGGGGCTGGAAGGCAAAGCTGTGATGACATGTTCAGTATCCAGGTGGAGGGCCAAGAGGGCAGCTGCGCGGCGCTGGGTTGCATTCCAATGTGCTGATCCGTGGAACAGCGTTGGCATACGCTTTGGAAGCTGCTGCTTGCTCTCCTGGCTGTAGGGAAGGGGCTGAGGTGATGGCAGGGAAGGAAGGGGTGAGTCTTTGCAGAATATTTTTGTATGATCGTGGCCTATTCTGAGCAGGCTGGACATTTGAAGCCTTGGCATTTCGTTGTAGTGTCATTGTGTACTGTGCTGCCTCTGGTAGCTCAAAAGTTAACTACTCCACAGTGGGTTGTTGAGAATTTTTTTTTCTCCTTGATTCTTGAACTTCTTAATTAAGTTGTAGGGAAGTTATATTTTCTCACTACTTGGGGGCTTAATGGGTTGGAGGCTTTGGAAACAGTTTTAACAATTTCACATTTTATATGCTCTAATGAATTTCCCAGGATTTTGGAGGGGTTGTACCCAACTGTAGTATCATAATTTCCAGAGTTTTATTTATGCTAAAATAAGTTAGTGGTGGATTAAGAGGCACAAAGAGCCAGCAGATTATAAATGAACTAATGAAGACATAATTTCTTTTGGATAAAGAACATGACTCACAGTTGTGACTTGTACTGAAGTACTGCAGACCATGAGTTTCACCAGGACCACAAGCTGGCAATAGGGTTCCTCTTCCCTCCCCTGTTATTTCAAACCTGTGTTTGATTTCAGGTGCAGAAAAGAGAGGGTTTGCAAGGACCAGAAACAACTCTGAATCTGCAAGAACTCCCCAGAACTTCGATAGGAAGAGGCAACTCTCTGAATCGCAGACAGAAACAATGAACAATTCAGACAACAGAATAAATCCTAGACAACTGGGAACTCCCAGAGGTATTAAAGCAGAGTGTGTACATGCTTCAGGAATAAGCTGCCTTGAAGCTGGTGCTCAGCACTATTAAAAGATGGGCTGGGATGAATGCTCTTAACTCTAAAATGAGCTGTAAAAGACTGTTGATTATTTGTAAAATACGATTATTCCAGGCTTTTTGGTGCTCTGAAATTGAAACAGGCAAACTGTTCTCAGTTCAATTTTGAATACAAAGCCTCCGTACAGCTGCTGTTAACATACGTAGACAACTTTGGTGGGCAAGATAACACTTATGAATTTTTGTTTGCAGGAGGATCCTATGCTGCTGTCCCAACATCAGGTGATAGAAAGAATCGAAATAAACCCACTCGAGGGAGGAAGAAGAGTGTATTTGAAGCCTACATGTCAAAAGAAGATGTTTCAGCAGGACTGAAAAGGGGAGAGCTAATTCAGGTGCCTGGAACATACAATGTCCATGCTCTTGTGATAAGTCTGTGGAAATCACAGGCAGTTGTTGGAAATCAATGTCAGTTGGTTGCATAACAGGGAATTGATGTAGCACTTGTAGATGCTAGAGGAAGATTTTTTTTCCCTTTCTTAGAAGGTCCTATAAGTGGAATGAAATGTTTTTTGTTCAGCTGAAGTATAGTTTTTGGTTTGATTGCATGTTCTGTAAAATTCCTGATCCACACTCATGATGAATTGCAGAGTTGTGATTGGATGGTCTGCTAGCCATGATAGTCATTATTATGGAACCACTTGCTTTTACAAATGATGCTCAAAAACACAGCAGGTGCTGTCAGCCTCTGTCTTTGTCAGTGTAAGTAAAAATGAATGCCCTTAGCAGGATACTTCTTGCTGAAATTCCTCACAAAGATGTTCATTAAACCTCAGCAATGAGGTGCAGATGCCTCTGCTTCCATATCTACTCTTCTTTTTTCAACCTATCAACTCTTCCCAGAAATCTCCCTCCCACAAAAAAAATGGGAGAGTGACGGTGTGGGTAGTGCTGTGGTCCCTGGGATCTCATAAGGCTGTGCCTACCAGGGCACTGCAATGTTATAAACTATGATGCAACTGGTTAAATTAATATCGAATAGCCAGGCAGTGGTACTGGACCCTTGATTTGCTTGCATAATTTTCTTTGCACTCCCCTAAGGTCATAGGGGTGATGCAGCCACTGATGACAGTGTATGGTTTACTGAAGTAAGGCACAGATAGTAGATGGAGCTGAAGAGCCTGTCAAGATACAGAAAATCATTTGCGTGTGTGTATGGTTCTTTGCCTTGAACAGCTAGCAGTAAACATGTTCTCATTTTACAGATTCTAAAGATCAAAGATTGGACTTTGTGCTTCCATTTGGAGAAGCAAAATTGCAGCCATAATTAGGCAGCAATTCTTTTCTGAATATCTAGCTAAAAGTGGGGGTGGACCTGCCATTTGTGTGGGTAGCTGGATCTTAGAAGGAGTTTTGCATAAAGGCAGGCAGGACTGAGGTTCACTGAGGAGTAGAATATGGTAGTGTCCTAGAACCACTGTTGTAGTATGCTCCTCAACATGGCATAGTGTTCTTCAGCATAAACCTGGCGTCCCAGTGAGATCAGACTGGCTGGGGAAAAAAGGTGGGTGGAAGTCAGTGAGGGCATGACAGACACTCACGCTGAGGCATCATTTACCCAAACACACACTGGTGCATTGCCATTTTATTAGTGTTGCAACACTGGTGGGGTTGTGATACTTAACCTTCATCAATACATTGAAGTTTCAAGTGTCATCACCTCACTTTTTGTCTGATTTCTTGCTATAATTGTATAGTAATTTGTGTACAATAACATAATGGCATAATTTCTGGAGGATTCCACATATAAGATTGCCTGATTTTTCTGGAGGATTCCACATATAAGATTGCCTGATTTTGTCCTGAAGATGAATCTGATGAGCTCTTAGCTTTCAGAAAAATGACTATGTGGCCTGTCCCTGCTGATGATCAGAGTGGTCCACTGGGCTACCCAGACCTTAGGCCAGTGCTTTTTTAAAGACCGTCATAGATATCCACAATGGGAAGCAAATGGTGAGGGAAGAAATGGAAGCCTCAATCTGTGACTTCCCCCACGGCTGCAGTGGCATATGGCAGCAACTAAAGCTTCTGCCTTACCTTCAGGAGTATTTTTGGCATCTATTTTTGTTAACGCAGCCTGATAGCATTAAGTGCAATGTGTGTAGACTGCCTGTGAGGTCAAGTGCAGCTGCCGATGAGGCACATCAGACTATGACTACTACCTGAGAATCCCATTGAAATGCTGAGTCCCAGAGGACCTGTGATTGCATGTTCTCTGGCAAAAGAATCCCTAATTCTTGTAAATGTGTAGTGTCTACTCTCGGTCATGTGTTGCATAACTGGAAGAGTCATATATACTTTCTTAGGCTGTATTGTTTTCCTTTCATCCAGTTCCACATCTCAGGAAAACAGTTGAGGCTGTAGAAGCTGGGTTTAAGCATTTAGGGCTGAGTGTCAGATTACGGGCATCCCAGCTCATTCTTTCTTCATCCTGAAGCTCATCTTCATCTTTATCTCATTCATACTTACTACCTCATCAAGACCATTCATCATTGCGGTCTCAACCAGGATAGGTGAGATCCTGAACGCAATTTTAGTGAATGGACAAATATTCAGCACTGTTCTGCACAATGGTAAGAGACATAGTGAAAAAACACCTGTTGTGTTAATGCCTAAAAGCAGGGCATTGGCCTGGCATGGTAACCTGCAAAAAATCCTCCATAAGAGCCTGTGGAAGAGAACAACAACTGTATTGGTCTGAATCTGATGGTCCTAAGCAAACTTGAGTGCTAGCCAGACAGAAGCATGGCTGTCTGAGCAGGGGCCATGCCCTGGAGCATCCTTGGAAACACTGGTTCTTCATCTATTTATGTGAGAACGTGAGAGATCTGTTAGAGAGAAAAGACCCTACCTTGAACTCTGAGGCTGTTGCTGGACCCTGACAATGCAGCTACGCAATTAAATGATCCTGAAAGCCCAACCCACAGAAACTACTGGCAGACGTGGAGATTGTTCAGATAAAACACAAGTGCTGTGGAGATTAAGCAGTCTTAGATCAGGAAGAATAAAACTGTTATCTTTATGGATGCTGACGTCTGTCAATAGTATTAGTCTTAATGGCTTCTAGTATTGGTTCTGACATAACTCAGTTTTTGATAAGTAGCATGGAGAAGTGTGCCCTGCAGGATTCCTGCATTCATTTAATCATGCGACTTGTGCGGAAGTGTCCTTCCACAAGAAGGGGGATCTGAGCTCAGCCACTTAAGAGTGCGTAGACTTCCCACTTCCCTGCCCATAAAACTGTCTGCAATGAGCAAACACCAAGTGTATTGGGTTGGTTGGAAGCACATCGGCCGGTCTGAAGGCAAACAAAATTGAATAACTTTTGTGTAGTTACGTAAATGGATGGTGTTGGCTATACGCAACAGATGGAGTCAGGTTATGTGTTAAGGAACGTTGACCCAAAGGACCATAATCATCCTGTGAAGCATCAGCCAGAAA
>VZTV01116425.1:0-20667 GCA_013400875.1 Anhinga rufa
CATGGGAAGCTGTTTCTGCCATTGTAGTTTTTCATCTGCTGGCATAATATTTGAAAGGTTTTATGTGGCGTTAACTATCAGCAGTAAAATCCCCCAAAAGTAACATGAGAAGGAAGAATCTGCTCTGCATACATTTATTTTCTTTAAATGTTCTTGATTTGCCATCTATGAGATGAAAGTGTTTACACTCAGCACTCCCTCCTCATCACTAGAGCAGCGTTCTCTCCCTGCCTGCTCTTGCTTCAGTTTATTTACCAAAGAATATTCATATTTTGTAAATCCCAGGTATTTATTCCCTTGATTATTTTGGCATGGTGCATTTTGAGGATGTTTGCTTTGTTTTAAGCAAATCCTTTTTCTGCCTTTGAAAAGCAGAACACTAGTAAAAACAAAGGCAACAGCAATATTTGTTAATGTAAGTCCACGCTCCTAAAATATTTATTCTTTTTTCATATGAAGAAGATTAAATGCTTGCAAAATTCTACAGACACATGCACATATTTGACCCAGAAGGATGTCTCTTGGGATTTGTAACAGCAAATGTGTGTTGAACAAAACGTCTTGGCCCTGTACAAACTTACTTTGTGTTCTAAAAGCCAAAAACTTCATTTTAGCATGACCTTAGAAGAATAGTGATACTTTTAGTATTTCCTGGTATTTGGTGCAAGGAATGTTTTTATTTGAATGCAGATGTCATTTGGTTTACAGGAAGGATTTGGTAACATGTCCATGCCAGTACTGCACTTATCCCAAATTTCCTGCTATGGAGGAAGAACATATGTCAAAGCTCACTGTTTGTTAAATTGAAAAGATTCAGTACACCAGAAGCTTCTCTTCTAAACATTGTGACTTTGTGCAATTTACAGAATGTTCTATCTCCATTAAACAATAAACCCTTGACCCCTGGAGCTGGCTTTCAGGATCCTGCTATTTGAGAAGGTAGACATAATGGATGGCAATAATAAATGAAAAGTTCAAGAGGTTAAGAAAAACTGTTTAATTATTTCTCTAGAGCGTGGGCTGCAGAAGAATTGCATATCTGCCTTCTCTCTTGTAGAAACCCTGCAAGGAATGACTCCGGCAGTGCAGCTTGGGCAGGGTATAAAGCAGGTTGCTGGCCCTCAGCTGTGTTTATGAACAAACGGTCTCTAGATACTCTTCCATCTCTGAACCTTTCAGTTTTCTGTGAGTTAACTCCCTGCCAGCAGCGAGCCTGTGCCAGCCCCACAAACCTCAGCATCTGTTTTGCAAGGATCTTTTATTTGTTAGCATGTGAAAGCTATTGCTCATGTGTGCTTCCCAGCTGTGGTGTACTTGGGCTTGGTATCTTTAAAGAAATCTTTGCCTTATTTGCTTGTTAAACACAGACACACACAAAACAGTGCGTTTCCCCCTCGTTACGTGAGCCTGTAACACAACCTCTGCTAACAGGTCACTGTTCCCTGCCTTTCCTCCATGTTGAAGCAAATCCAGGACAAACTTCATTACGACAAGAAAATCGGTAGGCTTTTCCTTCCTCCCCTTGAACAGACATCTCTCTTTTTTACACTCCTGTTTGGTTTCTGTCACATCGCTTGCTGCATTCAGTTACTACAGGCTTTATCATGGGACCAAAAGCCCTGAGCTAAAATCATCCTCCAGTTATGCAAGCCACTGTACAAACACCCAGCGAGAGAAAGGCTGCTCCAAAAACATCCATGGCAGGGCAAGGGGCGAGGGCAGAGACAGGGCTGAGGAGTCATGCTCAAGGTCACCAAGGACATCCAGGACAGGGTCCCAAATAGGAGCCTGCTTTTGAGGTCAGACCCTTAGCCACCTGCTGATGAGCATTTCCTTCTCTTGGACACCCCGGGCCCTCCACAGTGGTGTCTTTTGGGAGGTCTTCCACATGCATGGTGTGTGGCAGGGCACAGGTATGCTGTCAGATGCTGTGGTAGGGTCACGCAAGGAGGAGCTGGAGTATTTCTCTCATTAGGACACAGCCCTGTGCTGCAATGGGGGGTCCACCCTGGTGAATCTCCCCAGTCTGTTTCCAAGGCTAAATGCTCTGCTTTGAGGTCACAGCTTGCCACGCAAGACGTCCAATGTCCTTTTCTGTGCCTTGCATGGCTCGAGGCCGCCTCTCAGGGCTCTTTGGAAAAGGGAAGTCACCATTTAATGCTGGGTCCAGGAGATAGAGCAGACCCTCCTTTGGGGTAAATCAGCTTGTATATGTGACCTCCAAGATGCTAGATCAGTCTGCACTGGCTGGAAAGCTGGCCAAGGGTTTTTTATCACAGCTTTTGAAAGGGTTTTAAAAGCTTTTCACATTCACTTTCTCCTTCTAAATGCCTTGATCTGCAACTTATCCTATCAGGAGTCATTTTCCCAAGATGGGCCTGGTGCAAGAAGCATGGTTTGACTTTATTCTTTCTAAATAAGTTCCCCCAAATCAGCTTTCCCTCTCTGCCTATGTGTTGAATATGAAAGCATCCCAAACACAAGCCTCTGGTCTCCCCACAGCACCGTCAAGCGGGTGGGAAATGAGACGTCAGGTTGTGACCCTGATGGGACCCTCTCTGTTTAAATAAACAGTCCGGGTTTCATGTAATGTTATACTCCATCATGAGCCCTGGAACAATAACAGTGCGGGAACTATTCACGTGACTTCTCCGGGATATATCAACAAACAGAAGGAGCGGTGAGAATTGGTGGCTCGTGCTGCGGGTTGGATGGGACATGCTCTCAGTCTGCCACCAGATGAGCAAAACAGTTTTCCAGAGCCACCACCTGTAAAGCATGAAATAAAAAAGCTTGGGATGGAAGATCTTTTTGGCCCAATGTAAGTTCTAAGAAAAAGTATGTGTGAACATGGTTTCCAAGTGTAGAATTCAGGCGAAAAGGTCTAATGCTTGTTTGTGGCAATGGAAGGGGTTGTCCCCAAAACACCTTTGCAAGCAATCTCCTTTTGCACCACTGAGCTTGTGACAGCCTCCTGCCCAGGTTTGGTTTCTTTCCATGGAGAAGCTGCTTTTGGTCCGTTAGCTGTAGTGAGAGGCTGCAGCCATGGCTCATTTCTTGCAGCCTGTAGGTGATGAAAAAACCCAAAATCTCTATGGAGGCTGGAGGTGGTGTGAAGTGAGAATGCAGACTGTGGACAGGGCATGGGAGCTCATCCTGGCAGAATCACCAAAGCAGAGGGTTTTCTCCTCTCTGTCATAGTCCTGGAGTATGTGCCATTTTCCTCACACTGGCTACTTCTACAACGAGAAAGCCGTGGGATTTTGAGCTCAGTCTTCCTCAGTAAATTCCCCATTGGCTAATGACTAAAATAACGATTCCCCACCCTGTCTCCTCCCTTCCCCTTGTGGGTGTGGTGGAAGAGCAGTCAAAACCTCTCATTTCCACTCAAGAAGGTGTAAGGAGGAGCTCTGGCTCATGGTAAAAGCTGTCCCTGCTTGACCTGGCTGTCAGCAGTATCTGGCCCTTTGGCTTGGGGAGGTTCAAGGAGACCGAATGGGATCATGCCTGGGTCCCTCCCTTGGATGCTGCTGGCCACACAAACTGGCAAGCCCCAGGCTGGGAAGCTTTCACCGCATCCCTTTCCGGGCATGCTGAGTGCCTCTTGGCTCCATGCCACCAGGACAGTCCCACATCCAACCAGCATCCCACCAACACCTGTCTAACCGCAGCACAGGGTAGGCTTTGCACCATGTTAGAACCACTCACTGCAGCCCCAATGAGAGATTTAGGCACTTGCCTCACAAGATCCTTCCACCTTTCCCTGTGGTGACACATTCCATACTCTTGTCCCTCCTCTTTGGAGCACCTCTAAGTGTCCACATCTTTCCTGGACCCAAAGCCCAGACAGTACAGCAGTGCTGAGGGGAGCCATGGGGACCTGCCTGGCTTACAGACCTCACTCCTAATTCCATGTCGCGGTAGGATGTGTGCACTGGTGACTTTGTTCAGCTTGTGGTTGTTCCCTGTATTTGCACAGTTGCAGATAATGTGCAGAACCATGTGCTTGTCTTGTATTGATTCATGTCCAGTTTTCAAGGCTCTTGTTGCCCACAATGAACAAAAAGATTATGCTTGTGTTAGGAAAGATAGAAGTCTATTTGGTGCCTGAGACATTCGGGGATGTCTGCTGCTCCATGAAATGCAAGGGGAGGACAAGTGAGTGTTGTGTAGGTCCACCTGACCAAGCTCCCGCAATGTGGAAGGGCAGAGGCAGAGACCCCAACACCTATAGTTCCCTTTTCCTGTCCACTGATTTTGTAGGAACTGGGGTAGCGCAGTTACAGGTGTGCCTGGGCCCAGAGCAACGTTCATGTCCCTGTAGCCCCAGCAGTATGGTCGTTACACTCCTCCACCCCACAGAGGGGGTGAGGGTAAAGAGGGTGTGCAAGTTCATCTTGAAAGCAAGCGGTACCTGTTAAGTGTCCTCTCAGGAGATTTTTCTTTTACTTTGCCTTCGCAGGGGGGACCCTGAAGCATACAAGAGCCATGGTTGGGGCAGGATATGGCTAAACCCCACGGGTTCTTTTGCTTCACACCACATGTCAGCAGTGACGTCTCCCTTCTACACAGCCACCCCTCAAGCCCAGCCAGGGCAGATACAGACCCACCATGCTCATGGTTTTCTCTTTCAGAGTGACCCAGGTATCACGAGGGCCCCAGTTTCTAAGAAATAGGTGACACCATATCTTGGCAATTTGATGTCAGAGCAAACCAACAATGATGGCAAATTTTCTGCTCCTGCGAATGCATACAGAGGAGACTGGCACTGTGGGAGTGACCCCTCTCCCCTACAGGAACTGTCTCTTGCTGCCTTTGCACAGTAGCATTGGGAGGGAGTTGTGGTGGGTTGCAGCTCTGCCAGAGGAACGAGGGGGAGGTAGGTGGCTCAGGAGGTACTAACCTCTTAGGGACATCCCCACCAGAGGAAAGCCAATGAAAATAATGACTCACTCGACCCCTCGCAAGACAGCCAGCACCCAAAGTTTTCCACACAGTGTTAAAAAACAGCATGCACTGGCCTCAAATCACATCGGCCATGCCAGACTCCCACCTGTTTATGTGGAAAACTTTATGCACCCAAAGCATGAAGTTTTTCAGTATGATATGTTGGGTGGATCAAGGTTTCCATGTGCTCCAGTGTTGTCAAAAAATGGTGTCTTAGCCAACACAGGAGGATACAAAGAGGGCACAGAAAATTTGAGTCTTCAGGAGCTCATTTGCAGAGGCTTTCTTGTTCCTCAGGCACTCAGAGACCTCTCACCCCCTGCCCTTTTGTACACAGAAGAGCTGCATATTCAAGCCAGCTCTGGAGAATGAAAGCAAAACCCCACTCCTGTACTGCTTTGCAGCTGTGCCCTGGAGGAGAATCTCAACAGAGGTACCTTCCCTTAACTGAAATTGGGGATATGATGGGTACAAAACTTGGCACGTGATAAAATAGAGAGTTGACCTAGGTAAAGCACGTGATAAAACAGAGATAAAGCACGTGAAGGTAAAGCATGTGATAAAATAGAGAGTTGACCTAGGTAAAGCAATGCAAGAGGTAGGATCTAAAAGCAGAAGAGCAGGTGATTAGAGAGCCTGGTTAGGTAAGAAGGCATGTGGACTCTGCACAACATGCTTTGTGTCAAAGGATGAAACGCAAACATCCCCTCTCAGGAGAACTACCCTCATCCAGGAGCAAGGTCAGGACTCATCCTGATTGGCTTTAAGCTAGGATGAGAGACTTTCCTGAAGAAACTGAGAAACCTAGCTGGACAAAGGCAACAGCACTCCCAGATGCTCTGGAGCCCTTGAACATAGGGCCTCCCAGCCAAGTCTTGGGCAAGGGCACTGGGTGTCCTGATCCCAAACTTGAGTCTTCCTTGCTGCCATTTGATCACCTGCCCTGTGTTCCATCCCCTGAAAGCATGGAGAGCAGAGTGTTTCCTTCCTCTTTGCAGCTGCCTTTCATATATTTTTCCTTCAGCCGCAGAACTGTTCAAGCTGGGAGGGACTCGGCAGGTCTGTAGCTTAAACAGGGCCAGCACTGCAATCAGATCAGTTTGCTCAGGGCTTTTCCAGTGACATCTAGAAAACCTCCAGGGTTTCACTCTCCAAATTCCTGGCTGGTATTAAATCCCCTGTGAACTTTCTCTTCCCAGGCAGAACAAGACCTGATCCCTCTGCATCTCCCTGTAGAACATGCCCCAGCCCAGAGCAAGAAAACATCAAATAGTAGTAATAAAAAGTTATGTTATTTAACTGAAAAATACATGCCCCAATTACTACGAATTCTGGTGATGAATTCTCTTGCTAGGGAAACCATGCTGCGAAAGGCTGGGTATCCTGGGGACAGCCACGCTAAAGCAATACATTTCTTCTTTGAGACATTCTTTTCTTGGAGATTGCTGAGTTGAACTCTAAGCTGATAGAGGTCCTGGGACTGCAGCAGTGAGTGACGGCTTTGTTAAGCTATGATTGATTACTTTGCTACCAAATTCTGATTAATGTTTCCTTCCAAACCCTCCTTGCCCTTGCAATATGCTGTCCATTAGCCCCTGCCAATATCTGCCTAGAATAACCTTCTTGCTGTGATAGGAGTTGTGTGATTATAGTTATCTAAACGTGTGAATAATTGGGAGGTTATGCCATATTACATGCTTCATCAAGTTCTCTATTCAAGTCTCAGGGAAACATCTGAAGTTCAACACTATGTCTCAATTATGCTTGAATTTCTGGCAAGGAAAAAAAAAGTCACATTAACGAAGCTGTCAAAAACACATTCTGCTTTAAATTTCCTGGGACAATTGGACAATGAAACTTGCTCATGCAGTGAAGAGCAGCCTTCTCCTCACACTGTTAACAGGCTCTTGAATTTATTGGATTTCTTTCTTGCTTAGGCTCTGAAACTAGATCTTGGTAAAAAGGAGTTGCACAGTAAATAAGTAAGCTCTGTAAACAATAAATTCTGTGCTGAAACATTTATCTTCAGACAGTCTATGGAAAGCACTGTGGTTCTGCTAGGATATCGAATGAGTTTGCACCATGGTGCTATTTGTAAATTATAAAAGAAACAAAATAGGTGTGTTGTTGCAGCTCTGGTGCAATATTCTCGTTACTGAAAGTGAGACTTTATTCTTATGTGCACTCTGGACTGGGACTCTGCCCCAGGCAGCTTCGCTCTTCAGGACTTTAATGGGGTCAATCCTATCCATTTTCTGACAAATTCCTTTGAAATTTGTGGAGCAAGATGTTATTGTAGAGTTATTGATGCCAGCATTGGACACCATCACAGGCTCTCTGAGGGAGAGCTGGACTTTTAACAGGGAAGCCAGACCCCCAGCTGTTTCTTCTCCCAGTGACCACAGCCCTGTGTGCTGGCAGCATGCTCTGCCATGACAAGGGAAACTGGAACAAGCTGAGGCTCAGTGTGAGCAAATGCCAACTGAGAGGTGGTTGGAGAAGTCCAAGGGGTGTCCAAGAAGAGGTAGGAGGGGTAGGAGGGTAGCAATAACCATCACCTCCTGGCCTTGTTCTATCCCGATTTCCAGTGACAGACTGGTTTGGGTCTGGGATGTCACCACTGAGCTTGTTGCGGTAGAGGTAGATGACACCATCAGACAAACCCCATTTCTTTTAAGACAGCATTGAAGAGATTTTCTTTGCACAGCTTCTCCATGGAGGGGAGGCCATCTGCATATCAGCTTCCTGCCCAGTACATTGGTGTTGCAGTTTTATGAAGAGGAAGGGCTGCTGGTCTGTCATAACAGAGACCAGGCAGGGACTTGATCGTGGTAATTCATATATAGGCTGTTGGTAACACAGGGCCGGAACATCAGTGGTGTTAGAGTAGGAGTGGTGGGTAATGCTTTATGCTCTCGCTCTATGTGTGCTGAGCAGGGGCCAAAAGCCATGTCAGCTCCTCAGGCCAAGGGTCTGGAGGGATGGCTGTGCAATACCAGGTCACCCATGACATGATGGCAGAGCCAGTCCTGAGCCTGCCCTTGGGCTTGCCCGATTGATCAGACAGCCACACCATGTCATGACCACAGTCATCTCCTTGCAGCCTTGGTGCCCTCCTCTCGTGGTGGAAGGGCAGGCTGGCAGGCTCACTGGCAAGGTGCACAACCGCACAGCGTGCCAGAGCATGAAATCACCTTTGATAGGGACAGTAGCCACGTGGGTGTTAGCTCTTCCCCATCTTCCCCCTCTTTGGGCCCTCCCCTTCCTCTCTTGGGGTTCTCCCTGCTGCAAATCCCACAGTGAGCATCCCCTCTCCAGCAAGGGGCTGGCCATACTGCGGTCATACTGCTTCTTGCCATGCAGCGATGTTGGGAAAGACAAGGGAGTGAAAGGCT
Source organism: Anhinga rufa (assembly GCA_013400875.1). NCBI lineage: Eukaryota > Metazoa > Chordata > Aves > Suliformes > Anhingidae > Anhinga > Anhinga rufa. The sequence continues at coordinate 8,343 of VZTV01116425.1, forward strand.
GCAGAAAAACCTTAGCAAGGTGAATGAGTGAAGACAGACCAAGTGTATTTAACTTTCCCGAAATATTGCAAAATACATCCAGGCTTGGCCTACATTGAGAGCACAAGCAGTGAAGAAATCTAAAGTGTGCAGATGCATTGCATACCAGCATGGAAAAGTGACAGCGAGACAAGGCCAAAACAGGCCAACCACATTCCCTTGGGAGTCTAGGAAATAAGTGAATCAAAGAGGGCTTGGGGCCAAAACAGGCCAAAAAAGGATCCCTCAGGAGTCCAGGAAATAAAATGAATCAAAGTGTGTTTGGGGCTGATACAGGCCAACCACAATTCCTCTGGAGTCCAGAAAATGAATTTAAGTGTTGTCCAGGCCAAGACAGGCTATTAAACTTTCTCCCACCACAGAACAAGTCAGCTGTGAACTGAAGAAAGTGGGGCCATTCTGCCTTAATAGGGACAGGACCCCAAAGCACATGTCAGCAGCCTCCTGTTCATCTAGTTCCCCTTCCGAAGTATGGTGCCCCAGGATGCATGGCTGGTGTTTTGGGCTAGAATCACCTCCTGGCAAGGACCCTCCCTCTGCAAATTCTCTTTAGCTTTCCCCAATCCTTTAATGAGCTCCTCTGCCATCTTTCCTAGAGGGCCAGCTGCAGATGCACGCAGCCAAGAGTTGTCCTCGCCTCTATCTGCTTATGGCAGACCATGCCTGTGGCACTGTTGACCATGTTCATGGCAGTGCTAGCCATGTTTGCAGCAGTGTCGGCTGTGCTTGCAGCAGTCTTGGCCACATTTACGGTGGTGTTGGCCACATTTGTGGCAAAGTTAATTTGTGAACTGCAGTCTTTAAAGAGGAGCAGTAATAAGCTCTTTCCACCATTCTAGGCTGCCATGTGGGTCTGGACCCATGGATACTGGTGGGGAAAGAGATGTTGACTCCAGCTTCTCATGCTCAGCAACTGCTCCTCCAGCATGTGCTGCAGAGCCCTTGGGAGCCATGGTATTCAGGTAGGACAACTAAGCCCACCCTTCTTGGTATGTTGGACCTGCTCCCTGGCACCCAACTTGTAGCATTAATCCACTAGCTGTGGATCCTCACCTACCCCACTGCCTCCATCCCTGCCTGCTCCCCCAGCACTTTCCCACTGCAGGAGTGCCACTGCCTCCAGAGCGGGTCCGTGAGCCAAAGCCCTGTCGGTCCCCTGGCTCCTATGGCTGGGAGGCAGATAGCCACAGCGTGGGATGCGACAAAGAGCTGTGACCTATTTCTCAGAGTGAGGAGAGATGGACATTTTCATGGGGCCCTGCTGGAGTACCCCAGGAGTTCCCTATCGACAATGACCAATGGCCCCATCTCCCTCATTATGCCTTTCTCTGGGTATCCTGCATTTGGGCATCTCCATATGAGGATGGGTTTGGGTTTTTTCTGGCAAACAACCAGAACTGCAAACCACGGGGGGCCCCAGCACCTTCTCTTGGAGGCTGTCACCGCTGTTACTGAGGGGTCATGAAGGGAGTAAAACTAGTGGACGCTTCATTTTATCCATGAAGCAAATGGCGGGTAAATGGAGAATAAATCAGAGGAGGTACTGACAGTCTGCAGTCAGGCATGGGGATTTACTGCTGTGGAAGGTTTATTAATAGAGCTGTGGATATAGCAGCACTGTCTGTAAAGGGCTGTGGGATAATTTAATGACCAGCAAGGACAGAAAGCTGAGATAAGGATAACTGCAGCATCCCTATTACCAGTGTTTCCTCTCTGCAGCGGCTTAGCTCCCTCTGAAGGGCTAGCCAGAGATGAAGTAAATCATGGTTAGCCTCACCTCAGGTGTCCCTGTCCTGTGCCCCTCCGTTAAGGCAAATTGCTACTTACTAGTGAGAAAAGTCTTAGATACCGGCACCCACCTGAGGGCTGCAAGTGGTCAAGTGCCCGCATAGGCATGGTTGCATGGTTGCGTGGGGGGACCATGGAGGTCCTCTAGGACAAGCACCTCAGTGTGGCCTTCAGAGGGAGAGATGCCAGCAGCACCGTGCTGCATCTCTGGAGGGTGGAGTGAAGAGAGACAAACACTGCCAGTCAATACCTAAAATGGGACTTTTAAGTAAATGACCTAATCTTAGTCACCCCTGAAAGCCATAAACAGCTCAGGCAAGGTCACGAGGAGTCTCCTATGAGATACCTGCTGTTAAAAATGCCACCATCACTCATACTGCTTTCGGTGACCTCCAGAGCAAACAGGTTTCTTTGCTTTACCTTTTTAAAATGAACTGATAACACAAATATGGCACATTTGGGGTTTCTCTCAGCCTTTTAGCTTTGTGTCAAATTGCTACTGAGGAGGGGAATTTCTATGGTAGGAGGCAGAGTTGGAGGCAGCAGCACAAGTGGCTACTCTGTGTCCCAAACAGAGTTTACTGGTGTCTATTTTCCTGATGGACACACTGAAGCAAAGTGCACGAGTCGTTCCCCTTTCTGTCTCTGCAATGTTGTAGTAAGTGAATTGACCTGGAATTTATAACACAGCCCATTAAAATAAGTTTCTGGAATTAAACTGAATTTCCTGGATTAAAAATGCAAACCCATCCAATGCAGCAAAATCAATGCAAACTCTTTTTTATTTGGTTTAGTGGTGGATGCTCCCCAAAGTCTTCCTGGGGAAAGTCAAAAACCATGTGTGTCTTGTAATTAGATCTAAATGATTATGAAATTTTGGGAAATTGGTGTTTATGACACCTGCTGAGGTACACTTCATCCTCCTGCTGAGAGACGACAACACAGGAAAAAGACCAAGCCTAACTTGTCTGACCTCCTCCTGACCTACAACAAAATCACTCAAGTCAATTAACTTCAAAAAGTGATGGGTTCCCAGTTGTTTGCTGAACTGAATAAAATCCATTTCACTTCCAAGTACTAATTTTCATTATTTTGCATCTTACTTCAGGGGAAAAGTCAGAGTTATTTTGAAACCACAGGTGATATGACCCATTAAAACTGGGATTTAAGCATTGGTTTTGTGCAGCAGATGGATAAACTATCAGTCACTCGCCTGTAGGTGGAAAAATCTTTGCTTAAGCCATTAACACTCCCTAGCGTAATACTACCTGTGTTAAGCAAAGGGAAATCTGTTTTCTTACTGCGATTTGATATTGGGAAATAACAGGAGGAGATAAGCTTTATAACAGGACTGGAAATGTGTCTGTGGTAATAAATGAGACACGCAGCAAAATCATCCTTGCTGCTCAGCCTACGTTGGCATGAGTCTGGCTGCCCTGCTCTCCCCAAGGCATCTGGGGGCAAGACAGTCCTGGGACAGGCTGCCGACAAAAGAAAGACAAGAAGAACTTCGTGTCTTATCCCGTGGGTTTCCACCATCCCTTCTGCCATTTTCACCACACGCCGCAGAGGGATGCCCCAATTAATGCCGCAACAGCAATAATGCAACTGCGGCTGGTTGCAGCTCTTATAGAGCACCCGCCAGCTGCGACACTCATGTCGCTAGAGAGAGCACTGCCTTACAGCAGAAATTTTGTCCTTAGCTGCTCCCGTTCATTTCCGCACACTCTGAGTGTCCAGATCCAAGAGGGGGATGGCTTCCAAGGCGAGGAAGCACAGATGTTGGGAAATCCAGGAAGGACGGTCATCTAAGTATTTAAATATGTAGCTGCTTAAGTGCATGGCTTACCCATGGAAACTTGTGCTTCTGATAGGCCTCATCCAATAGTCAGTGAAGTCAATGAAAAGACGCCCCTAGAGTCAGATGAGGTTAAGCTGCACTTGGAGAAACAAACGTTTATGCTTCCTTGAAATGCGTATACTTAAAAAGCCGTAGCCCATCCATCCATCACATGGCCCTTGACTTCCACATTTCCCCCGAGTTATTGGTTTCCATGCTCCAAACGCGTGCCTGTTTCAACGCTACTGGCTAATCTCACTGTTATTTGCTGGAAGGGATTTCTGTCTAGTAACTGAGTGAAGGTCAGGGGGGCGGGTGTGTGTATATGTGTGTGTTCAGCTTATTACACCTTCTTTTCTTGTGATTCTCCCTGTATTGGTTCCTGAAGCCTCCCACATGGATGCAAACAACAGAAGTTTGCATGAATGATGATGATAATGAATTTGGCGAAGGCTTAAATCCTTCCTACTGCATGAAAGCAAGTGTAGTGCTGCCCTGGACATTATATCTGCTGGAGTGGTCATTTGCTATTTTCTATCTTATTCCCAATTAAGAAATGTAGAGCTCATGTTTCCTCTTTCAAGTCACAGGGAGAGTAGGACACATAGCAATGTCTTTATCATCTCTTGCCTCTTGACATATCTGTAGCAAAGACTACAGAGGTCTGGGAACAGCTTCCCAGAGCATCACGTAGTGATTGTAAAACATAACCCCACCCACAAATATAACAAGGTCCTTCTTCAAGCCGAAGAGGAGCCTTTTGCCGTTGGTAGCCCACAAGAAAGTCATTTCAGCATTGTATCTCCACAGGAAGTGGGGGGGTGGGGGGGTGGTTCCCAGTCTCCTGTGGGAGCTTGACTGGTGAAAGCAGGACCAAACTTTTGAAGACTTCATTCACCTGCAGAGGACAGAAGGTCTTTGGTGCTCAAGGTGGCTGGTGTTCCTGGTGCTATTGTTGGAAAGGTCAGAGATTAACACCCATAAGTGAAAGCCATTGCCCGTGGAAGGGTTCCATCCATCGCTTCCCATTTGCCCACGTGAGCCCAAGCCTGTGCCCGGCTCAGGCAGCAATCTTCCCAAGATAAACCTAGACACGTCGTGGCCAAGCTGGCTGTGAGTTCTGGGCCAAGGCATGGCTTTCTCATCTGCATGGAAACACGTTTCACTTTCCCCCGCGATTGAACCCCTCGTGTTTCGGATATCCTCCCAGCCTTTGTGGCCACTCAGGTACATAAAAGTCTGACCCCAGGAGTAGCTAGTGGCTGTGTAGAGGGTCCACCTGTACAACACCATGGGCTTTGAAGCACTGAGTGCAGCAGGTCCCTACCAGTGCTGGTGACTCCAACCCATCTCTGAGCGTGGCGGGTGCCTGGGCCCTATGGGCCAGCCCAGCATAGCACAGCTCAGGGCTGTCCCTCAAGGCGTAGCCCAGCTCAGAAATGCTCTGCAGTGGTTAAACACTCTCTCACTGCGTACCAAGCACTGTGGCAGACACGTACTCGCGCTAATGAGCACGTGTTTCCTAAAGCAGTGTGTATTTTTGCATTTCCTTTCTTTCCTTTTTCTCTTTTGCCCTTTTGCAGCAATGAGGGCCAAATCCACAACAGACTTAAATCAGATGTGTGGAGTTCAGACCAGTTTGTCCTAGCTGAAGATCCTTGAGGGATCTTGGATCTCTGTATCTCAGTTAGGCAGGTCCTCAAAGTTCCTCACAACATTTTCCCACCCCTTTCTTGTGCAAGCCAGGTGAATCCCCCCTTTGCTTTCCCAATCAATCCCTCTCCACCAACCCTCTCACCAATGCCATGAGCTGTTCATAAGGCAAGATGGGGACTGAACAGAACACCCTGACTCTCATCTCGGTGCGACTTACACGCTGTGCCTCTTGGAGACTTTTCCTGAAACAGCCGACAAGTGTGCACAGTCTTTTCTCTATTTCCCCCCTTTCCTCTTTTCTTCCTCCGCTCCTGTTTTCAATCATGGACTGCCCGGGCAGCGTAGTGGTCAGGCTTAAAGACTTGCTAGAACTGGATTCAAGATTTATGAGAACTAGATGTAACCAGGCCTCTCCCAGAGGTTTGGGAAGAACAGCTGGAGTCTGGCACTTTCCATCATGACAAGGACTATTAAAAACTAAGAGTTGAACTGCAAAAGCGGGGGGAAAAAAATGTTTAGGCTTAAAATGCAAAACAAGCGCCTGCAGTATCCAGGCCGTCTGCACAGGGGCCAATTCTGACAGCAAACGGCTTTTGCAGCTGCTGCTAACTTGGGCTTATTTTAGAAACCACTTTAGAAACAAGAGGTTAAAAGAAAAGAGGGAGGGAGGGGGATTTTAGCGTGAGGGCTGTCTGTGTGCGATCTCTGGATGCAAAGCCCTGACTGGAGCGCGGCGGCAGAGCAGTTCACATCCTGCGCTGTCTGGAGGCCGTTTCGGCCGGGCCACCCCACCCAGCGCTGATGTAATGCACTCCGGCTGGCTGTGTTTGTCGAGGTCGCTAAGGCGTGCATGTGTCCATCCATCCCAAGCCAGGACAGCAAAGCTGCTCCACGATGAGGAGGGAAGGGATGCCAACGATGCAGGGAAATTTGAAGGCTCCGAGCTCCTGCTGGCTTGCTGCATATCCTTGGCACTCCCACCCTGCCCTTGCCCTCACGGTCTCCATCCTTGTAGGGCCATCTCAGTGTACAACCTGTCCCATGTCCAAGGACTGCCCAAGGGTTGCCCCTGGCTGGGGTTGGGAGACTCATGGACCTTCAACTGCTGTCACCTGCCTTGCAACCAGGAGTGGAATGGAGGACCTGGAAGGGACACCAGAAATGGTGTCACTGCTGGAAAACTCTGAGGGCTGCTGGTGTCAAGTCTACTGGCCAGGTGGCTTGTGCCTTCACAAGTGGAAAGGTGAGGGATGCGTCAGCACAGCCATGTTGGTCATATTAATTTTCCCCTTCCTAACCAGCACAGCACAGGTAACGATTTCAGACCTGGATTGTCCACCGACTGAGGTGTCAGTGTTGCTTCATAAGCGATCCCACACTCCTGACTCCTGTGTCCCACTTCAATACCTACAGCTTTATGGGACGATTTAACACCAGGATGCTAGCAAACAAGGCAATTTGGATTTGCCTGGATTTTTATCCACCTTTGATCAAGGCTGCTCCATGCTGTAAAATAATACATTTCTAATTTGCAAGGAAAAGAAACAACCTCCCTATTATCTGCTTTGCTTGGCCTGCTCCATAGCTTTGCCTGACAGATAGTCACCAACGGTGTGACAGCCCAGCATGGCCAAGCCAAGGGGTTCTGTGCCTTCTTTTACTTTGGGCATTTTGTCCCCCATTTCACTGGAAAATTTGGGGGTTCTGGCTAGGCAAACACCCACCTTTATCCATTGGTTTGTCTTCATGGCAAATCATGTTTCAGAGCTCTCTGTTAGCCCCAGACAGCAGCCATAAAAAACCCAAACACTTCACAGGCTGACCTCAACATCTGCCCGAGTATCCATACCTGGACGTGTACACTGGTGGAGCATCCCTCTCTCTTGACCTGCAATACTAATTGCAGGTCCTTGGACTCCTTGGACGCTTTCCCCCAAAATACATGTATCATGAAGTCCTTGAGAGGTCGATGCTCCTGTTGGTGAGGAAAGCTCTGCCAGAGAGATGTGCTGCACAAAGATTGAGCGTGTTGCATTTCCAAGCACCCACTTGCAATGCAGCAACCTTCACGTCAGGCCACACACATCATTCCTTCTGCCTGCTGAAGGCAACCCAAGGGGAGGTTTTTATTCTCATGCAGTGCCTCACGCTCTGAGGTCCAAAGGCAGCTAAGTAGGCAATGGTGCATTTAGGGCTGTGTGTCCCCATCTCCACTCGTGCAGGATCTGACATCTGGCCTGGCATACAGGTTGGTGGAGACACGAAGATCAAACCAAGCTGAAGTTAATACTCAAGAAAAACAACCACAGGCTGAGTGAAACAAGGGAAACACGCTGGTATGAAAAAAGGGCAAAATGATCCAAGAATAGTCATGATGATCACCTCAGAAACTTCTTCCAGATTTCCTGGCTGAGAAGAGCTTTGTGGTGATTTGCTTTGGTGTCAGAAGAAGCTGGTAGCAAGAGAAATTACCTTGTCCATGGTCACCTCTCGCATTGCCTCAAGCTCCACGGGCTTGGGCAGGAGCCTACTACCTCCTTCCAGTCTGCGCGAGCAAAGCAAGAAAAGCAATACAGCCAAGATGGAGGGTACTTAAAAGAGAACAAGAATATGAAAGCAAAAAATAAATGACGCATAAATCACAGCTCCCAACCCCATCCTACAATAAATAGGGATAGTTGCATAAAAGACACCCTCAAACAGGGGTTGCATGACAAAATAAAGGGAATTAAGCCTTCACATGCCAAATAAATTAAAAAGACAAATAAAACTGCCACTCTCTAATGAGCTACAATATTGACTCCCAGCTGGTCCTAGCTGAAGCCAGGTTGGCTTGGGAAAGTCCTGTGTACAGATGAATGAAAGACCTTTTGAGCACAAAGGTACTCATTTGCCCCAGCAAATGTCCAGACATGGTGGTAGTACAGGTCAGTCCTCCCTGGGGATGGCAGCACAGCTGCCTCTCAACAGAGAGGTTATTTCGGGTCCACATCTGGCAGCACAAGGTTGTCCAAAACTAGGTTTCTCCTCACCCTAAATTAAGCTGAACTTGTTCTAGTACTTCTACCCAGAAAAGGTATCTCTGGTGAAAACCACTTTCTCACCTCACCAGGAAATACCAGTTTAAGAGTTTATATTCCAGTTCCTACCTTTGTCTGCTCCCATCATCGCAATGTTGGTCTCAGAGACTGTTAAGACTGTGACAGCATCTACCAAAACAAAAAGAGAAAAATACACAATATCAGTATTTCTGAGATGTCTTTTTCCTTTAAGAAATATCCCTGGTCTTGGAGATTCTGCAATATCATTTCAACATAGCTCTTAATAGGATGTAAAATAGGGCAAAGACTGGCAAACAATGGAAACACAATTATTATCAACACTTTCCTAAAAATATTTGTTTCTGGGGTTTTTTTTGTTTGGTTGGTTTTTGGGGTTTGTTTTTTTTTATTTATTTATTTTAAACAATCAGCATCTTCTCTTCAATTTTTCACTGTCATTTAGCAACCGATCAGTTTTGGTCACACACAGCTTTGGGTTAGGAGATAGGAAGTGATTTGGAAAACATGACATTCTAAAAAGTTGACCTTTTGCTGAGTTTTCAGTTTGGGCAAACCTCTTAGGAAAAATTACAGCCAACACCAGCCCCAAACAAACTGTCCCCTAATGCTACAGGCAACAACCTTCCATTAGAAACCTCAATGTATTTATTATTTCTCCTGCTCTTTGGGACTGCCCTCTGCTACGCACTGTGCAAATATGGAGCAGAAAGGGGGTCTCCAAGAGCTCATAACATCTGCAGAAGAGTGGGCACAGGTGTGCTACTGCTTCACACTTGTTGCTGCTCCATGTGAGACATACGGGCTGAATCTGGCCCCGCGGAGTTACACAGGAGTGGGGTGTTATCGTACCAGGATTGCAGGCTCTTAATTCTGCCAAGACACAACAAAAAAGAGCTGTTTCATGGTGGAGGAATATGAGGAGCACATGTTTGGTCAAGCTGGTGGGCAACGTTGTTCCTTCACCTCCCAAGGCTGTCTGGGCTCTGGTATGCCCATAAAAACACCCCACGCTTCCTCCTGTTGCTGTGGGGGCAAAAGAAAACCTCGATTTCTGCCCACACAATTAAAACGAATGGTTGGCACGTGTAAATATTTGTGTTGTTAGCCATCTCACTTCATCTGTGGGGCTCCTAGAAACAAACAGCAGAATGCAACCCTGGCCATTAGAGTAGGACCTGAGATGTGCTGCACTCCGAGTTTCCCTGGTGCCTTCAGCAGCAGCAAAATCAGCAGGGCCAGGAGGGCACGGGGAGCCTGAGAGGGGATACTGGCTAGTCTTTGGATCAACAAAATGCTTGTGGAGTGGTGCTGACCCTGTCTGCCCTCAGTGGTGGCTCTGTGAGAAGAAGACCCTCTTGCAGCCTCCCAAGCTTGCTTGGGGTCTCACTGAGTGTGCTGTTGGGGGGACCATCACACATGTCTGTGTAAAAACTCATGCTCCAGAGGTGGAAAATCCATGTCTGATCTCTGAACCATGTCTGAACCATCCTCCCCAGCAATGTGTCCAGAGCCCTGGTCCTCAGCATGTGTCTACCACTAGCAGTAGAGGGGTCCTCTCAGCTGAGGACCCAATCCCTCATCACTGCTGAGCACCAAAGAGTTTTAACGCTCATCCACGCAGGTTCCACCCACAGGACTGGGTCCAGAGAGAGGGACAACTGGGCTAAAAATGTCCCTGGCAGCTTGTGCCTCTAACCTATGCGACACCTATGTATGAGCTTATATATTACTGGGGTTTGATTCAGCTCAGCACAAACATTACAGAATCAGGTCTTTACCGCGCTTGCCTCCACGGTTCTGCCCTTTGGCATTTAGGAGTGAGGTGGATAATTATAAAGGATTTTTTCTTCCCCTGGGAAAAGACATGAAACCTGGATCATTTCTGGCTTTCCTTGGTGGCTGTCCAAGCAGAAGTTAAAGCTCTCACAGCAATTTCTAAAATCCCCTTCTAGATAACACAGCGGCTGGGTTTCAAGGTTATTCTCAAGGGTGTAATAGCAGTATTTCTTCTTCACTGCAGTACCATGATCTAATGCACAGTTTCAAGAAGCTTTAGGACAACTTTAAAACTGGAAAGTGTTTTGAAAAAAAAAAAGGGAAAAAAAAACCCCAAAAGACCCTGTTAATTCCAGTCTGCTTTCTTTGTGCTATTTTGAATAAGTTAGAAAGCAAACTGGGAAAATTTAATTTACACCAGGGAAAAAAAAGAATACCGCTATTCAAGAGGAAAAAAAGTCCACACTGATACTGTTCCACTTCAACAATTATTTCTAGCATATCCCATATATGTGTGTGTGTGTGAATAGATATATATATATATATGTAAGTGTTTTTCCCCCGGGGTTTTCCTTTTAAAGATTTTTGCCTTTTCACATGTGAACTGTAAACAGACTGACAGATGGAATTCTTTTGTATAAACTGTTTCAGATACACTATTCTTCCATGCCTATGTCAGTTGTTTACAGTATCAAAAAGCCACAGATACGCCTAAAAGTAAGGAAAGTTGGAATTTCTGCCAAACATTTGGATACCATCCATCCTCAGAGGCAATACCCTCACTGCACTGGATGGTGCTGAAGAACTTCGCACTAGAGGCATCTCCACAAGATGTGTGTCAGCAGGAGGCTGGGGGATCTTCAAAGAAAGGGCTGGGGAGGGAAAAGAGGGGCAGTTTTGCAGACTGTAGGCCCCCACATTTGTTCCTGCCAGTGTCTACACTTGCTAATGAGCATCTAATAGATTGGTGGCTGCTGGGCTGGTGATGGGAACATCTGGAGCTCTCCACATGGGTGGTGCATGGTCTCCATGGGTTTCTTTTTTTCCTTGTATGCTTTCCCTCCTCATTTTCCTGCCCTAAATGTCAGGAGTCAAACCTGAAGGGCCATCATGTACCAGTACTCGTGGTTCTCCATGACTGGGACTCCTGGTGTGTGAGTCTTTATCAACCTAGTTTGGGCCTTTAAAGTGTGCAAAAAAACATAGCCTCTGAACAGTGTCACCCCACGGAGTCCTCTTCTAGGGAGAGCCTATTTCACTGGTGGCACTGATTTAAGCTGTCTCAGCTAGCAAGCTTCTCAATGCTGTTGCAGAAACAGCTGTACTGGATGATCCCCAGCCTCATGGCAAAGCCACGCAGACAAGCCTTTATTTTCCCTGAACTCCACTTCTGGCCCTTACCCTGAGAAGGGCTTCACCTACACGGTCTTCAGTCACTGAAAACACCTCCAAATCTTTTGCACTGCTTTTTTTTCTGTCCAAACCACGCTGTGGCTTTACCTGGAAAAAGAGAAATGGCCATGCCTCCAACACCACCATGAGCCTTGGCTGGGTCATGCACCGGAGTTAAATACCACCTTTGGTGGCCTGCGGCTCACAAAGATTGGAAGAACCCTCCAGGTCTGGCAGAGCTTTGCAAAAATCAGCCGCACTAGTGTATTGCGGATTGGCCATGCGGTGGGAGTAGATGAATGCCTACTGCTAGAGAGCCATCTGTGAGGAGGCAGGGAAAGAGCCACCCTGGGAGCAAAGGGGAAGGTTGTCAAGCATGCGTGCAGCGTGGTCCTCCAGGTAGACCACTGGGCTTTCAGGTCTGAGGGATTGGGAGAGTCTGAAAAGGCCGGACAGCCTTCAGATGAAAAATATTTTCCCAAAATGATAAAAAAAGAGGCCCCCATGACACAGAGGAATGTTCTGTGAGTTTTTCAGTTTAGGAAAATTAGAAAAAAGAGCCTCTGAATGGCAGTGTGTATGACTTCTCCCCTTATGGCTCACCAGGGACTGTCTCAGGGGCTGACCCCCTTCTCTCCCAGAATATATGGTTTAGGAAAGATTTTGGGTTTGTTCACCAGGACATTTATTCATCCAGATCTGGAGCTCAAAAAGGTATCAGCACTAAACACTTTGGGAAAAATCTCCATAAAAAACAACAACAAACAAACCA
>VZTV01116426.1:3394-26448 GCA_013400875.1 Anhinga rufa
ATGCAAGCCTCTGATCTCAACTTAATCTTTAAAAATAAAATGACCTAGAAAGAATTTATTTCATTTCTTATGTAGCTGAGGGTTTGGTGTTACACTCTGCAGACAGGAAAGACCTGGAGAGGATTTCATTTGCTACTTCTTATTGTCATTTCTGTCGAGCCGTCACTAACCCTCATTAATCTTACAACAGAGTCTGCCCAGCATCTTCCCATGTAAGCAAGACTTCCCTGTTGGGAAGCCTGAGCAGGATGTTTGGTATAACTTCCAACATTTGGGCCAACACATCATACGTGATGTATGAAAATGTTTCTAGATAGCTTTCAGAGTTGTAGCTGCAGCCACACTCTCCCACTGAGGCTTTGCAAAAGCCTTTTTGACAGAGCGCCCAGTCTCCTGTTATCCTTGCTCAGTCTGTGTTGGGGTTTGAGGAAACCCAAAACTTTCCCTGTCCAATACTTCAATCTCTGTTGATATCAGTGGTGCTCCACAGACCCTCTGCTTTCTGTAGCTGATTCAGTGGTGCGTGGGTTAACCCAAAAGGAGGCTCTTAAAGGATGGGTCCATGAGTCTCCATCAGTATTAAGCAGCCTCATCCATCACAGCTGCCCTTTAGACAATACAATAACCCCATCCCTACTCTGAATAGATCTGTTTATAATCCAGATGTGATATTACTTCCCAGCAGCAAAATGAAACAAGTTCATTGACATATATACAAGGAAAAAGTTGGGTAGGGCCATAGAAAGGTCTTTTTGAAGCAAAATGCATGCACATATGCATGTATACCTGTGTGTGTATGAATATGGATGTATAGAGGAAGGAATTAGAGAAGCTGCTGCTTTTATACCCTCTCATGTCTGACAAATAAAGGAACTGTCACATGTATGCCTGTCCTTTTAATAGAAAAGGGGTTATAAGGGGTGTCTGCTGATTAGTACAATCTGTCATGTTTTCACATAAAAAATGACACCAACCATATAATGAAAATATTTTAGTGGATGCTTAGTCACTTTGAACCAAGTTATCCATCATGCTTTGCAAATATAAGCTGTAATAGAGGGAAATTTTCTCATCTTTCTCCAGAACAGAAAAAGAAGTATCAAACCAAAGTTTATGGTAGTTCATATTCTTACACAAAGACAAAGGAACTAAGCTGTACAAGGACCAATTCAGGTTCATGATATCTGTTTTAATAACCATGATCAAAGCTAGATTTTCAGACACGGTTTTTTGATTTTGAATCTTAAACTCTAAGAGGTTCCCTGAAGACTCTGTGTTTACATGCATTGTAGAATATAAAACACATATATAATGCTCAGTTTTATTAATTTTAACTAAACATAATTGTCAGTGTTTAAAATTTTACCTTCCTATTTTGTTAGATGAAAGCATTAACTCTATTTCTGTATAATTCTTTTTAATCTCATCTGTTTTTTTTTTTACTTTCTAAGATTAAGAATCCTGTGGGAAGACTGGAACTCTTATTTAATCCCATACACAGATTTGGTTTTGACCCAACTCAAATCTCTCTTTTGTTTGCCAAAGACATTGTAATGTAATTTTCAGGCAAAGGCATTATCTGAAAGATAAGGCCAGTTTTCAGTCAAGTCTAAAGGACAAGATACCACAATAATAATAGCTGCTTGTATGTTTTATGAAAAAAGCAAGTCTTTAAAAAAAAAGGTGTAATACCAAATAAAATTAATAACCGCAGAAGATCCATATATAAATCAGAGCGGAGAGAGTCTTGAAAGAAAAGAAACTCATCACTGTTTTACTTTATCCCACTTTTTAAATTTGGTGCCTAGCCCTTTTACCATGTTTCTACACAAATGTAACATGGTTAGATATCTCTTTCCACTTTCACTTCTATTATTGGAGCAGTAGATTTCTTCACAGTGAAATGAGGACCACAATACTTCTCTGCTTCACCAACTAGTCCAATTTTTAATTACTAAGGTACAGAAAAAGACCTTCTAACTTTATGCCCAGTATAAGACTCATTTTTATAGTCTGTAAGCATTTCTTCCCTAAAGTTCCTCCTCACCTGAATAAAACAGGTTCTCTTGGCTTGCCAAGCCACTCTCCATCATTTATCAGCAGTTCTGGTTAACAGGGGAGGTCCCAGACGACTGGAGGCTTGTCGATGTCGATGGCCATCTACCAGAAGGGCTGGAAGGAGGATCCAGGAAACTACAGGCCNGTTTAATATCTTTATCAATGAACTGGGTGAGGGGTTCGAGTGCACCCTCAGTAAGTTGGTGGATGACACCCGGTTGGGCAGGAGTGTTGGTCTGCTTGAGGGAAGGAAGGCTCTGCAGAGGGATCTGGACAGGCTGGATCAATGGGCTGAGGTCAACTGTATGAGGTTTAACAAGGCCAAGTGCCAGGTACTGCACTTGGGTCACAACAACCCCATGCAACACTACAGGCTTGGGGAAGAGTGGCTGGAAAGATGCCCGGCGGAGAAGGACCTGGGGGTGTTGGTTGACAGCCAGCTAAACATGAAACAGCAGTGTGCCCAGGTGGCCAACATCTTCCTGGCTTGTATCAGGAATAGTGTGGCCAGCAGGAGCAGGGAAGTGATTCTGCCCCTGGACTCGGCACTGGTGAGGCCGCACCTTGAATACTGTTTTCAGTTTTGGGCCCCTCAGTACAAGAAGGACACTGAGGTGCTGGAGCGTGTCCAGAGAAAGGCAACAAAGCTGGTGAAGGGTCTGGAGAGCAGGTCTTATGAGGAGAGGTTGAGGGAACTGGGGTTGTTTAGCCTGGAGAAGAGGAGCAGCTGAGGGGAGACCTTATAGCTCTCTACAACTACCTGAGAGGAGGTTGTAGTGAGGTGGGTGTTGGTATCTTCTCCCAGGTTACTAGTGATAAGACAAGAGGAAATGGCCTCAAGCTGCATCAGGAGAGGTTTAGATTGGATATTAGGAAAAATGTCTTTACTGAAAGAGTGGTCAGGCATTGGAACAGGCTGCCCAGAGAGGTGGTGGAGTCACCATCCCTGGAGGTGTTCAATAAATGTGTAGATGTGGTACTTCAGGCCGTGGTTTAGGAGGCATGGGAGTGTCGGGCTGATGGTTGGACCTGATGATCCTAGAGGTCTTTTCCAACCTTAATGATTCTATGATTCTGTGATTCTTTGAATGTTTTCTTTAGCCCTTCTGTACCCTGTCCTCTGTTTTATGGTCTCTGCAGCCAGTATTTAAACAAACACTTTGACATAGAAAATTCATCCTCTGTGCCCACAAATACGTAAAACAAAAAGGTAAATGAAATCTATATCTGCTTCCCATCCTGCTTTCAGTATACCACAGTGAGCATGTGACGTGGATGAGTGTGTGCAAGGTAGGCCAGAAGGGGAAGCAAAACTGCAAAATAAAATGCTCTTGAAAAGCAGGAAAAAGTGCTGTTTGTTTTCGCAAAATAACAGAAAGCTAAATGCAAATTTACTCTTGAAGAAAGGAATGGAAAGAAGAAAGACACTGGAAGGAATTCAGGAGGTTGAGTTCAAGTTTTCTTATAAGTTTCAAATTAGTCTGAAACAGAGATAGAGTTTGACTTGCAGTGCTGCTGACATTGCATAAAGTGAACACACCAGCGAGGTTTAGATGAAACCTAGGTAAACAGCAGCAGATTTCATGCTGTTCTAATACAGATGCTTGTGAAAACACAACTTACAGAAAAATATATAATATACTTCAAGTATGTGGGCCTACAAACCTCAAGAGGCACCACTGCAATGGTTCTAGCCGAATGACTTCTAATTTGACACTGAAGTGGCAACCTACCAAGTAATAACTATGAAAACTGCATAGGGACAATAATTCAGCTTACTGTAGCTGTGTTTTAAGCAGAAGGAGATCTGCTATGTATTAGTACTAACCTTAACACAAAGTCTACCTTGCTATCAGATGATTGCTCTGTTTTTTAATGTGTGTGATCCAAACAAAAAAAAAATATAGAACGTGTTGTAGAGTAAATACAGTCATGTTTGATGTACCACACTGCATATACTAAAAGAAAATAAAAATAGAAACATTTGTAGCAGAAGAACTAGCATGAAAAACAAAATAATTCTTCCTCTGAGATCACTGGCAAACCACCCATGATTTCACTGGACAGGGCAGGTAGAATCTCTCTAGATGTCTCATCTTAGCCAAGGATCATTACTGAAGACCTGTTCCATTACAAACATATACCTTCCTTCCCATATAGCACTTATTCAAAGAACTGCTTGAGCAGTAGCTGATCAGCACAACAGCTCAATGGTAGGAGCAAGTATTATGTCCATTTTCCAGAGGCACAGTGGAGTTCAGCAGTACCCAGGCCCAAAGAGGAATTAAAAATCATGAGTTCTGGCCTGGCACTAGTTCCTTCTAGTCCCCATGAATCTAAAAGCAAACATTAAGGAAGACAATAGTCATTTATTGATGCTGTTCTGCACTACTATGCATAAGACGCATACTTAATTACCAGCCCCTTGCTCTGCAGAGACCACAAGCACTTAAACCAGAATGTCTCATCACTTCAGTAATGACATCTCCAGGGATCTCCAGGGTAGGGAGGATGGGCTACAAAATCTGAGAAAATGACTGATTCTGTCTGTCTTGTTGCAAATGCTGATTCTCTAAAATAAGAGGACAAGAAACTGCTGCAACACGGTGTTATTAAAATTCTTAAATATATGTTTATTAATGAACACCTGAGTTTTATTAATCAGCTTGACCCCTCTGTTTTTGAAAAATCCTTTAAAAAATGTGTGACATGGGGGCAACAAATTAAGATGCAGAATAAATTTTGTATGCTTGGTGTAAAGGGAAGCACAAGACATAAGGCAGAGCAACACACTGCAGAGGCACAGCAAAAACCATAGATACCTTACTACATAATCAGTTTACTAATCCAGTCAACAGTCAGGACTAATAGGAGCTGTACATTTTTATTCCGCAGTGCTTCAAAATCTGGGTCAGCCAAACCTCCCCCCACAGCTGCCTGCCAGAGCCCCAGCACTGCCCGACAGAGGGAAGCGTTGCCAACACCGACCGCTCTGAGGAGCCAGAAGGCAGCAAACCGCTGCCTAGGAAAATAAAATCCAACTGGCAGCTAAGTCCGTTTTGTTTATAACACAATCTCTTTAAGCATTATGAAACTTCGGAAATGCTTAACACCTTCTGGAAGTCAAGCAAGATCATATTTATCACATCTCAGTAGTAAAATAGCCGACCTGTCCTGAATGCACATAGGAAATTATTTTGGTGTTTGGAGAAGGTTTAAAAATTATTTGAAACATTAGCAAGCTTTTTGCAGGCTGTAGTGTGAGCACTGCTATGTGCAGGCGCCCTTACCCCGCTGGAGCCTGGGACCCGGACCTTGGCCGCACCATTGACATGAATCAGTTATTGGAAAAACACCCAGAAAGGTGGGGTGTGCTACTGCCTCTCAGAGCTGGGGGCTGAAGGGATGACAAAAAAGGAGGCAAGGGCCAGCAGACCGAGCAATGGTTCGAACAGGAGACAGCAAGTGGAGGCTGGGAGCAGCAACTGGCTCTGCCACCTCCCTCTCCACCAGGCAGGGAGGAGATTGGCACTAGCCCCTCACAGCTGGGGCCAGCTCTCACCTGCACTGTGTGGCCCTGGGTCAGGTGTCTGGGCTGTTCAGCCCCAAGATAAAAGCATATACCCATGTACACACAGGAAACACATGCTGCCTGTGACTCTAAACCAAGAGCCAGAGGCAACAATGCCTGCCCTCTCCTCAAGGAAAAAGTAGGATGGGGAAGGGAGCATTGCCCTGGGAGCTTGTGCAACCCCTTCAGTGACTCCTGTGTCAAAATCCACATAGCGGCTGTGGATTTCCTTGAAGGAGACTTTTGTCTGAGGAAGTTTTGTCCAGCTCATATTAAAGACTTTGTGAGTTTTCCTAGACCTCTGGGATGTTTAGCTGTGCGAAGGCTCTACCACATGCCTGGTCCTCTCAGTTTTGTTATGTCTCTGCTTTGGCCATGGTCCAGGCATGCGCTGAGATGTTCAGGGTTTCTGTAGCTGTGCTGTGCAGCTCTGCTCAAAGAGGCTGATGCTTCCAGGACATGTCTGCTGGATCTGCTGAGAATGAGCTTGGTGTATGATACATCCCTGAAATATTATCTTTACTGCTTGTGCACAGAGCAAGTGTTTGGCACATAGGTACATGCTTCCACCTGGGAAATCCCTTGTAGATATAGATGTGTGGAAAAGAGAGAGTAAGCAGTGGTTTGGATGTAGCAGGGAAAAGAAGGCTTTGAAGGCAATTTGCCCCAGAAGAATGACTCAAGTGGAGTGACTTCCTCATGTTTTCAGATGTACTGTGCTTAAAGACATAAACTTGGGCATTAGAGTGCAAGCCACTCTCCCACAGACACCTGCATGTCTTTAGCATTCCATACTCTCTATTATAAATAACAGCAACACCTTGCTATTTTGGCAGAATTGCAAATAAAATCTCTTATAAAATCAGCCAGCGCTGTGCAGACAGCTTCAGCCCCCTGCAATCAATACTTTATGGATAAGTTGATGCGTGTACTCTGAAGAAAATGAAATGAAATGTACCATGTCAGTTTACATAATCCAAGAGCCGATAGCCTTCATTTTCTGAGCCACCAAAACAAAGACATAAAATAAGGAGATTCAGAGGCTGGAGTTTAATCTCTGTATATTTTGCATATTTTTTTTTCCAAAAATGTCTCAAAACCTTTTTAAGGGGGGAAGAAAAAAATAAGAATGTCATAGTGTTTCAGACATGGTCTAAAAAATGGTGTAAGTTGGGAAAAATGCTGCATAAACACCCTTCTTTTTACATTATGCTGGCTGCATGACACATTAGATAAGTCACTGAAAGGCAAAAGCTTTCAGTATCTGTCATATGAATTTACCTCAGGACTTCAGTTTTCAACTTTATTTAGGTTCCTGTAGCACCCAAAATAATATGAGGGGAATGCTTCTGGGACCGTGGACAACCAGAGCCAAGCCCATGCTGTAAGAGTCACAGTCCCCTGCTCTCCTTGCCTTTGTGGCTTGGTAGCTATTAGATTCATGTGAATGTGTGGTTTGTTTCGATGATGAGAGCTCTTCAGGATC
Organism: Anhinga rufa; assembly: GCA_013400875.1. Lineage (NCBI taxonomy): Eukaryota > Metazoa > Chordata > Aves > Suliformes > Anhingidae > Anhinga > Anhinga rufa. The sequence continues at coordinate 10,510 of VZTV01116426.1, forward strand.
CCTTGTTTAAGCACCATGACTTTCACATGCAGGTGATGGCTTCTGCAAGTCCTGTCAGCTTCAGGTACTGATTATTGACCCAAACATGGACATGGGCACTCTGTTGTGTATGGCTGGATGTGCACAAAATTGATGGCTAGGTTGGAAAATATTGGCTTGTATTAAAGATGGAAACATTCACTCTTCGTGTTCACCCTCTTATTGTTTGAAATAGGTTTCACATAAGGGTCAATTTCTTCCCATAGAATGATTTCAGTTACTCTGGTAATACTATTTATCAGAAGTATTTATGTGGGAGAGATACTTGGCAGTTATATTAAAATGTAAAAAAAGAATATACTTTCTATTATTTTTAACAAATATCATGGCAATTGCCATATAAATAAATAAATGTTTAAAAATAAACAGAGACACAACCTCATGTCTGCCAAGTTGGCAATTAGGTGCCTAAATACCCATACAAATCTGGAACACTATAGTGCTACAACTGGTCCTACCTCTCCAAGTTACCCGTTCTTTATTTTCAGGGGGAAAAAGCCAAAACAGCTGAGGACTTTGAGAAAGGAAGAAAAAATAGGTTGACCTTTATGTAGACACTCATCCCTGTACTGGAATACTTACATATATACCTTTACATTTGCAGATTTTTACATTTATTTTTTGCATTCCTGCACAGCTTTCTCAATTCACATAATTTACAAGATGAAATAAAAAGTTAAAAAGGTAAGGATAAAACGAACACTACAAAATCTCTTAGTCTGGATACCAGTACAACTGATACATATTATTTGAATCTAGTACTTCCTGGGCGATATTTGTGTTCCATTTAATCAGGTAAGGTCTCAAAAGAACAAGGGGTTGCTGACCAGTCTCTTTCTAACCTAGGCCATCAACCAGCTTAGCCTAAATCCCCTAGCTTTTCTGCAAAGTGCTCTTAGAAACCACTTCATGATAAGTGCCCAAGACATTTAATAGACGGACCTCACTATCTAGGGGACCTTGTGGGGAGGGCAGCAGCCCTGCCAGGAAAGCAAAGTTAGAGTCTGCATGGAAGGTCCACCTTTCAACTCAGTTGAACCAAGAGCTGAGAAGAAGAAAGTATTTTAGTGTAAATGGAGATGTCAAAACTGACAAGGAAAAGTCCATACAGAGCCATCCACAGCAATCAACATAGTACCAATTATTCAAGAACAGAATCTGTTGCTAGGTGCTAGCCAGGAAGAAGATACATGTGCTGTCTTCCCTGTTTTCATCTTCCCTGTCATCTTGCCCCACTAAGTTATTTCTGTACTGCTTTGTCTCCTCACTTTAGTCTTTGTTCTTGCGTTTTTCATCGCAGTGCCTCCCTAGAGCCTTTTCCTCATCCTGGGCTACTAATCTGTGGGACGATAAACCTAGAAGATGAAGTTTTTCCTGCTGTTGCAGTTAGCTACTTTTCTTTTGTTCTTGCTCTGTCTGTTCTCCCATTCTTACTGATCTCCTCTGAAACATACAGGGCAGAGGACAGTAAAGAAGCACAGAAAGAGGGGAGAAGTATAAGTGAAGTTATTGCCCAATGCAGAAGAAGGCTCGAGTTACAACATCTTTAGATGGAAAAATTATCAGAAGTAAGGTTTTAGAAGAAGAAATGTCTTCCCTGCTGGCAGCACCGTGAGGGATAGCTTCAGGGCAGAATTTTAAAAACAGAGGTTGTCTTGACCTCTCTCCAGCCTTGCATGGTGCTCAGCATGATAGAGCAGGAGAAAAAAATTATACTGGGTCAGACACAAAGACACGTCGCATTGCAGCAGAGATGTAATAGCACCCCTGATTATTCTCTGGCTCTGGATGGCAAAACTGGGATACTGCATTCAATACGACCATAAGAAAGATTTGAAAACAGAGAGTTCAGAGAAGAGCAACAAAATAATTAAGGGGCTGGAGGGATTTACCTATGAGGAGATTAAAAACTAAATAAATATGTATAGTTTGGCTAAGCGATAACTAAGGAGAGGCATGCTAACCATCTACAAATATTTGACTGGCATACACACTAGGGAGGGAAAGGAATTACTTAGCATGAAACAAGCAGGTATATCAGGGAGTAATGGGATGAAATTAAGAAATGGAAAATTGAGGCAGAATTTAAGGCAAATCCTCCTGACAATGAATTCTAATAGTCTGCAGAAAACACACCAGCACATGTGCAATAGGGAACAGACCTGCATTGAAAAAAAGGGGGACTTAAATGACTTGCTGGGCCTTTCCAATCTCAAATATTTATGATTCTATAATTAAGTATTATTAAATTTAATGACATGTGCCATTTTTTTTTCAGCAAATTCTGACTGTTGCCTCAGGTTAGAAGTGTGTAATTATTTCCTAACTAAAGGTCTTATATTTTAACCCATGAATTCTCCTAGAATTAACTAGATAGGTCTCTCTTTTTATTTTTAACCTAAATTGAATTTTTGTTAATGCATTTTCTCCTCTTTTCAAATAACATTTACCTGCCCCTACTAGTGGCTCATAAATCCCTCTTTATGCAAGGCAAGCATGCATACTTAAGGCTGCATGGCTCAGTGCCTGAACCTGGTCAGCCTCAGGTTGAATGCCTGCTGTGTTCAAGAGAACTGCTGTTCCAAAGCCCAGATGAACACAGAGGCTCTTCTTACTCTGAGGATGAACTGCATGCAAGAAAGTAAAAAAAGTTACACAGTATTGCTGACTAAAGAGCTGCTTACAGAGCTCTGAACCTAGATGGTGTCCATACGAAGAGCTTCATGTCACCGCTTAACCTTGTGTTACAGCACCATTCATTAAATGTAAGCAGGTGTTTATGTGGTAGTTGCCTGAGCTCCCAGACAGTATCACAGCCAGTTGACAGCAAGTTTCCTCTATTTTACATTGGCAAACTCCTTTGTTTTGGTGCATATGCCTGATTCTGCCAGCATATATTCCAAAATGTCTCCTGAAATGTGTGCAAGTCTAGGAAGAGGTCAGAGGATTGTGGTCTCGTGTGAGCATTTTGGAGATCAAGTGGTTTGTTCTGATCTGTCTCAGATAGCATGTGCTGCCTGAGGTAGTTGTAGAAGACAGTGTTGTAGTTTTTGCTTATGTTCTACCATTGGATGTGTTATATGCACAGGCTCCCAAGAGAGTTTATACAGTCTAGTTCTTTGTGAACTATTATATAAATGTATCTTTTGTCCAGGTAACAGTGCTGATCACCTCCTACTGTGGAAGGGCATCTGTGACTTGTAATATTTTTGTGATGCTTTCTTTTGGTTTCCCCGAGTATTGCAGCTGCAGACCAGATAATTTACCAGCACTATACCAACAGTTTGCAGCTGCAGACCAGATAATTTACCAGCACTATACCAACAGTTTGTGACATTCATATTCACTTCATTCTTGACTACTTGCTTAAAGCTCTTTTTTATTATATGTGCTGGACTTCAGCCTCTACCAAGACAGTAAATGACAGCAGAGTTTCATCTGGATTTAGGATGTGGTGACAGTAATGCCTACAAACACACTGGTGTAGCACAGACAGCATGGGCTTTGTCTAGGAGGATGAAATGTATCTCTCTCCGGTCCCAACACGTAGTCCCCTCTCTGTTACCTGCCACAGGAGTGCCTCTGATCTGTGAACCTGGTGCACTTGCCTGCCTGCGTGTCTGATAGCTGGTCTACTGAGGAGATCAGAGAATGTGAGAAGCTGAGTATTTCTTTCTAGTGTGAGTAAATCCTTAGTGAAAGATCCTGGGTGCTAGTATTGTAAGATTCTGAACACTAATTACCAGAAATCTATTTGCCAAATCTTTGCACTTTTAAGATAACACTGTAGCAATCAAGCTGAAGTAGGATAATTAAATGAACTACTCTCTCCTCTCACTTCTTCCCCCAATAACTCTGCAGCCCTGTCTGTCATTTCTCAGCACCAAATTGCTAAGATGTGGGTAGCTGATATGAAGGCTCAATTTGCTGTATGCATTTTACAGGAGGTATGGCTTCAGTATGGCTTCCTCACAAGGAAATAGCCAGAAGGAGCACTGGCTGCTGTGTGGGTAGTTTAGCACTGGACTGTGTCAAACCAGAAGTAGGTGAAAAAGCTGTGGGCAAAGGAAGGGAAGAAAGAATAAAACTATTTGCCCCCTTTCCCAAAGCAAGAACAAGCACAGTCTTGCTCTTTTTTTGAAACAAAAGGATTGTGAATCCAGCGTTGGCAGCAATGTTAAATGTCCTGAAGGATCTACACATTTGGGGTGCAAGAACTGGATGGCTGCTTGTCAGAAATTGTCTATCTTTCTAGTATTCTGTTCAAGGCAGTAAGCAATTCAGTGATAACGTGCTACTGACAGCTCTTCATTAAGGTACATCAAGCTTTAGCCACCAACTTAGTACACAGTCCTCTTTTTGCCTCCACAGCTTCTATTAAAATAGCTTCTGAAATCCTTTATATGTTGCAGTTTTGGTGTCAAACCAATAAGAAGATGAATTGTCCTTTCACTTCTAGCCACCAAATACAAAATCCTTTTCCAGTTCTGGATTTTTCAGGAACCTATAGCTTTCCCATTCTGGAAAGTCTTTTAGAGTGTGTATTACAGTGAACATCAGTTTAACCTATGTATTACTGAATAAGGGTGAGAAAAGATCTTACATTTTTAGATTAAAAGGCATAAACCAAGATTTGTAGCTTCTGAATATGTGTTGTTCAGGGTTTTGTACAGAATCCATCTTAGTTTTGTGTGTGTTTTTGCCTTTGATAACTAGATATTTTTTTACTTCCCTAACAGCCGTCACTGTTATTTTAGGTCATAGATGCTTCTTCCATGTGCCCAGCCCCTGGGAAACAAAACAAAACAAAACACCCAAACCACTTATTTTTACATCATTCTGCTTATCACTTACAGAAAATAAAGAGAAAAAAATTAACCACTTCCATGTTGTATTTTCTGTAGGCTGTTTGCTTAACTTTTTCATCAGGTAGATTTTTCTGAACTTTTCTGTGGTGATTATTGTTGCTTGTCTCTCAGTTTATTGATTATTTCCATAGCCTTCAGCATATACACTGTTCAGGAAAAGATACTAATATAAAATGAAGAGGCTTCTTTCTCAGGCTTCTGAACTGTAAGTCAAGCACTCTGCATAGTTACCATACAGAGCTAGAAGTAATTTATATATCTCCTTTCACACCAAGTTTCTGTAGAAAAGGAAACAAAATACATACTTCTGGAGATGCACAACACAAAATAGCAGTTTACTCATGCATAGAGAGCAAATTACTTTTGGGGAGAATAAGAATGTTACAGTCCAGAATTGATGTGTTTTTCATGTTATCCTAAAAAAATAATGTCAAATCTTTCCCCACTGCATTTTTTTTTAATGAAAATTATAAATAACTTTGTACCACTGAGGTATTGATGCAAAGAATGCACCAAAAATCTTGGATTCAGGAAATTTCCACACTCTACAATTCCTAGCAGAACTCCTGGCTTACTTCTGTGAAGGTAATTTTGCTGTGACAGGTGTGAGATAACATCTATAGATTGTTCTGTAAAATGTAACTTTCCATTAGGAGCCAGAGTGACTATTCTCTAGCAATCAGAACTCTTTGATAAACATTTATTTTTGTCTTCTTCACCTAGACAAGACTCTTCCACAGTGTCTGGAACATCTGCTGGGCTGGATCCTGCTATATTTCTTGTAGCTACTGGCAATCTATATAGTGACAGTTGCTAGCAGTGGTAACAGTGGTCAGACAAGCAACACCATTTTTTAAAGTATACTGTTTACTATATCCCATCTTACAGTGAAGATATTGTGTCTTTACCACTCAGGCATAGCTGGGAAGGGGCTGGTGAAGGACAAGGGGACACACTGCAATTGCACCAAGAGCTATGTTCTTGCTGCAGCAGGCCCTTGTGTATGTCAGACCAATTCCTATCCACCATGACTTCCTGATTTCTGTGACCTAATGGTGGTGGCATGCTGAAATTTCAGCTTATTTCCTCTACATTAATCCCTCTCCTGGTAGAGGCCAAAGGACCAGGCTTTATCATCTCCATCAGTTTCCTCTCAGCAAGCTGCTCACCTTGGGAGATGGAAGTTCTGGACTAGACATTTGCAACAACTTCATATCCATACAGCACCACTTGGGCAACGCACAGTCAATGGAAGAGTAAAGCTGCTATTTACTTCTTCTGATGAGCTCCTCATTTGACATGAATGGATGTGCTTTTGTCATAACCAGCTTAACTCTTCTTCTTCTGCAGGAAAGGAGGCATCTCATTTCACTGAGCCAGATGTTTGCTTTTGTTTGCAAACAAAAACAGTTTGGTGTTTTGCGTGCTTTCCTTGTTAATCTTCAAGATTACCATGCCAGCAATACTTTTTTTAAATCACATATGGCTGTGGGGTTTCAAACTCCAGAATTTCTATTCTTCCTCAACTGTTTCTTTTTGCAGAGCAGCTAATTTTCATTCCAGGGATGAGCAGCTCACTAGTTAATACAAGAGGCGGCCATCTGACAAAGACTGGGAAAGGACTTGGGCTTTCTGTTCTAATAATCACAAGTGCCAGTAACAGGACAGGAGGAGAGACTCAAACACAAATAAATTAACTAGCAAGGACATTATTTATACACTGGGAATTCCTAGTGTATGTGGTGTCTGCTCTAATAACCCATGGACAAATCACCTCCTCTTGCTATAACACCTTAGGGAGAGGGCCAACAGAGAAAGACAACTGTAAGTTCCTGTCTAAAGGGAAGAGGATGAGAAGCAGCTTGAAAATCTGCAGGGAAAGACCCTGCATATGCATAAAGAGCAGAGCAATCCATATGGACACCTGCCCCTCACAACAGTTCCTCTTGCTCCTGGCTAGATGTGTTAGAGTGATCTGTGGCTAATATCAATAGGATTGTGGTACATGGAGATTTGAGCACTCCAAGCTGGCTTTTCCTAATACAGTGAAATGCAGGTGAATGTGGAGCTTTTTGAAGAAAAGACAGCCTTCCATGAAGGTCAGGAAAAACTAAGAACCTCTTCCTTGCTTATGCATCTTTTGTGAAAACAATCTAGCTTTCATGCACCGTATGAAAATGAATGAAAATAATTCTGTAGTAAGGACTCTTTCCCCTTTACGACCTAGTGTATTTGGGCCAGATTATTAACTGTTAAGGGGAAAAATGACAATGTTGTCAGGAGATCCCGAATTCTTATTTCTGGCCCATAGTGACTGACCCTTTTTATTGGGCACTTTAGCTGGCTACTTTATAGAAGCAGAAGAATGAAAAAGATAAACTCTTTGATTTCTTTGCTAAAAGTCTGTAAATGGTGGATCATAAGATTCTGACCTTTAGCCCTTGCTTAAGAAAAATACAAAAATAAAGTTTCCATTAAACATTTGACATTTACAACATCCTTACTTATGAACCATGTGTTCCTCCTGTATTGCTGAATCACTGCAGTGTTCAGTACTATGCAGAACTATTCAGAATAGCATCTGAGCTTTCTTGGAAGGTTAAATTAATCTGCTATTTTGTAAAGAAATAAAATGCTTTTTAATGCACAGTTTTGTTTTCTCTAATTGGCCAGTAGACATGTGGGAGCTGGGTATTTAGTTACATGATGTAATTTGTCACATTTGTTGCTGCAATAGTGATAGCCCATGATGGTATGAAGCTAGGATGTTTAAGACAGAAAAGGATGATGTTTTTGAAATACACAGGACTTTAAAACATCTGAAGTTTAAAAAAGGAAAAAAAAAAAAGAAGGAAAAGAAAAACTTTCCACAACATTTTGTAAAGACAAACATAACCATATAATTTATAGTACATGGTAATTACTTCTCTGTTTGAGATGTTCACTATTTTCTCCCATTGTAATTTCACATACTGGATAATGACTATCCTCTGCACAGAAACAACAGTAATGCCTGTGCGGCAGGAGGACGATTACTTGATCATTCTGCAGTAAAACATTGTCTCACTTCTTCTCAGTGCATGACTCAAATACAGGTGTGCAGAGGAGTAAAACTGAAAGGCCAGAATATTAGGTTAAAAAAAAGAAAGACACTTTGTTGAACAGTCCAGCAGAGCAAAGCAAAGTCATACTGTATAAAATTGATAGGAACATGAACATCGGTTCATGAACTGATATGAACATGAGCATGAAATTTGAGTTTTCAAACAATCCCCTGCAGATGACCCTTAGAATACAGCCATTGACTCCACATGGAGGTAAAAGTCTGCCTCTTTGTTTCTGAAGGATCAGACACGAGCTTAAAATAACAAATCTATGTAGAGTTTTGCCTGAAATACAGATTTTTAAAAACTGTCTAATGATTCATTGCAAGAATATCACAGCTGTTTCTAAACTCCCTTTCGGTTCTATAGGAGCAGAGTATGTTCTGCTAGGAAATAAACATACGGTTTCCTTTCTAATATAAATCAATTGATGGAGGATTATATCATGGGAATTTAAACTGTGCAGGGAATACTTAATATTAAATTAGTGTTGTGGGTTTGTTGGGTTTTTTTTAAAGCATTTGTTAAACTGTTGTTTGCATCAGGCTTTACATACATCTCGCCGAACTTTGGACAAGAAGATGTTAAATATATTCTTTGAAACCATTGTATTTTTTTAGTTTGAAATATGTTTGGTAATGGATAAGGAGTTTAAGTTTATTACTATGCCACCAGATACCTGTGTTACTCAATTTGTAACCAATATATCCAATGTAAATGTGGTAGATATTGCCAACACAAAGTAAAACCTAATGCTTCAACAGCATATGAGCTTATGATGATAGAATGATGGATGCCAAGATATGCTTAGGGAAAAAAAAATGTTTCCATAACTTTTGAGAGTTAAAGTTTGCATTTACAGATCTTCACAAGGCTCTGAACATATACTTCGATCCTTTAACAAATATGCCTTTCATTTAGGTTGTTACAGTGCTATTCTGTGTTTTAAACAGGGACAAAATGCTTTTCCTTATGGAGAACACCTGTCTGCTGAAAAATGGAGAGGAAAACAGAAAGAAGATTCTTAAACTACATTACTGGAAGGTAAAAGCCTACTCTTACAGTCAGTTTCCCAAAGGTAAATGCACAAACCAGTCACAGTGAAGCAACAGCCTAAAACAGTAACTATGCCTGATCTCATCCAAAGCTGAGAAATAATTTCCTGCATAGAGCCAAGAGGAAATAAACCCCCCCCAAATCATACCAGACAAAAAAGGGTTTAGTGCAGTCTCATATGTTGTAGAGTCCAAAGAATAATATTTAAATACAATGCCATCATTCTATTTCTAGGAAAGTAGAATTTCTATAATTCATTAGAATGTTATGAATTTCAATACACTGAAAATCAGTTTGAACTTAAACTACAAACTAATTCTCAAAACAAAGATAAAACTTAAAGTGGAAAAACAAATCATATAGAACTCTCCCAGAATTAATATTGGATTTCTCCAAGTTCAAATTACAATAATACCATCATCAAGTGAGTCCTCAATTAACCTCGTCTGACATTCCAAGCAGAATATTTTAAGGGTTGTGAAGCATGCAAATAGAAACTTCAATTAAAGACCAACTTCGTACATTGGACAGCCTGTGAGAGTAATGTGAAAAATTATGTAACCAGCCCAGTGCTTCAATAAACACCCACAGATGATGGAGAGGGGACTGACAAAATTGAGGATCAGCATCCTCATTCCTTTCTCAGGTAGAGCCTAGAAAGATTAAGAACTTGTTTACACAGGGGAGCAGGGGCTCCCTTCACATTCACTCAGAGCCTGGTTTCTGCACATTTTGACGACCTGCATTCACACAGCACAAATCTTATCATGCATTAACTGCTGAGATAAAATATATTCTGTTCTCCTTTTGAAACTGTAGAGATTCAGAGTGCATTAACTGAAAGCATAGTAATATTCATTGGGTGCAGCTGGACCACACATGCTCCTGGAGAGCTGCCAAGTGCTCTTGCAGGGGACAGCCCTGCATGGCCACTCCTGCCCTTGCCTCTCACCATCAGGTGTTGCTGCCCAGCTAAACGCTGGCATGCAGCTGGGGCGAGCCCTTTGCTGGTGGCAAACATAACCCAGAGGTCACACTGGTGATACACCCTAATTAATATAACCATGCTCTGGCATAAGAGCTTGTCTGCCTAGAGTGGGAAAGACATCCTAGAAGGGGAGAGGTGAAGGTTTGGGCTGCTGTGAGATGAAATGTGGCAAGAAGGATATCTCTTCAGGTGGCTGATTTGACGATGGGTCAGAGCTGAGTTTTTCTGCTGTTCTAGACTGAAATGAGGCGCCAGCATGAAGCTTTTTACACCGCTGGTGTAAACCCTGTCAGCACTTTGCATAGGCAGCTTGTTACTACCAAGAAAGTGGTCTGGGCTTGTGATTATTCTTTTCCTTGACTTTTCTGACTTTCATCTTTTCTTTTGTTTCCATTAGATGTAACCAATATTAAATATTTTGATACACCTCCAGGACCTCTTTTTCCATGTATCCGCTGGTGACTTGTAGCTGTTTGAATTTTTAACCTTTCCTCATGTGCTGAATGCAGTGACTGTGGCAGAGAAAAAGCTATTCAGACTCATTGTGTACATTTAAAATTCCCTGCTCCCAATCTGAGTATTAAACAGGTATTTGGATGTATTTGCACAAGCCCTGATTTTCTTCCTGCACACTGATAACCCTTTCCCCTAAATGTTCAGAAGGGTAACTTATTTTCCCTATTCAACCCCAGAAATACTGCTTTAAAAAAAAAACACATTGTGAGAATGTAGTAGTTCACTGCATCTCAACTATCCATTCCTAACTGTTCCCCCTTTCCCTTCTGCTGTCTGACACATACATTTTTTCCTTCCACTCTTCTTTGGCTTCTCCCAGCAGGGAAGCTCCTATTCCCATAACACTCTCACAATGGTGACTGCTGGCTCCTGCCTTTTGATGCAAAAAAAAAGAAAGATAAACACTGTCTCCCTACCCCCCCAAAAAACCTATTAATAGAAGTTCACTTACTGTGCACAGTGAAAACTAAGAATAGTGTTAAATACTATATCCTAATTAACAGGGTACAGTAATGCTTTCATTTTAATCAATGAGTTTTGAAGTTCTAGCTTTCATGGTATGTAATGAAGTACATTTCGAAGTGCTGTATCATAGAGAGCTATAGCATATTTTATAGGCATTTTCTTCCCCAATTACAAAAGCCAGAATTTTTGTAGCAGAAGCATATTATTGAGTCCGTTTCCTGGGATAAAACTTATCAATGCAGCTGTAAATCAGCTCTGCATAAGAAATGCATAGATGTAGTGAGAAGTGAGGCAGGAGGCTGTGGACATCATTAACCCTTGATGTTCTGGTCAGTTCTTTCAAAACCCTGTTGCTGCCACTGTGTTACTTTGTGTCTGTCCTCAAGAGGTATGACATGGACTTTACAGTACCGCAAATCCAACGTGGGAAGCAGCAGGAGAAGAATTTATGGCAACATGAGGCTTAAAGGCTGCAAGCTTTTCTCTCTGTCTTTTTGTGAACTAACTGTTTTAAACCATTGCACCCTCATGGCACTCGCTATTTCTTTCTTACCTTCCAACTTGGCTGTTTTTCTTGAAAAATGAGGCTTATACAAGAAAGGTTTCCATGTACCTGTATGTCTGTCTGTCTGCCTTCCTTTTCAATAACTTTTGAACTGACAGGAAAGCTTCAGCCACATTTGACAAAAACCATCAGGTTTCAAATATACAGTGTTCCAAGAAACTTTGGAAAAATGTGTGACCGGGTGGAAGAGAGAAACATGCTGAAGGACAGGCAGGGATGGCTCAGCCCACAGCCTTTCTGCTTGGCTCTCCCAGCAGCCAAAGACCGCGGCTGACTGAGTAGACGCCGAACCACTGATGGCATAAGGTGCTTCTTGCATACCACATGTACGTAGAGGAAAGGGCTTACTGCAGTCGGGAATACTGGGGACACAGAGGGAAAGTAAGAATATGGTATGTGGGGGTTCTAGGGAAGATGGAGGGATATTACTGTGATGTGGTGTGTGTGGGAGGGGTAATTGTAGGAGGAGGTATGCGCTTATTGCAGATGTGGGGGCTGCGAGGTGGAGGGATGTAGGGCACGGATCTGTGGGAAACCTAGCTTCATTTCTACCCATGGATATGGAATGACATGTTGGTTGCAACATGTGTAATTTTGCACAGTTTCTTGAAGCAGTAGTTAAATAGTTATATCTTTTTACTTGTATTTTGCAAAAACAAAGATTTGCTTTATTCATCTGAGATATGTTTTTTATGAGGCTTATAATACTAGATACATAAAAGAAAAGCACATTTCTCATACTTAAGATTTTTTTCATGGTTCAATAGATGAAGTTTAAAATAAAATGGAATAACAGTGGGAACATAACCACACCATGCACACAATGAAAGCAGTGTTTCCCCACTTTAAAAGGTTCAATACCTCTGCAACATTCACAAAATAGTTTGTGAACTCCTTGAGAAATAATCTACTAAATGCTCATTAAATATACAAGAAAATGCTACACAAAAAAGGGGGGAGGAATCATATAACCCCTGAGCTCTGAATTTTAAACTATCACTGTTTATTCTCCATATAAACCACAAAAGTCTTCTCTGATTAAGTGTCCAGAGGAAATGTGATTTTGGGGAGGGAGTTTATCTTCATTTTTCTGCTTTCTTAGCTGTACAAACTGTAACATGCAGTTATTTGAGAAGAGCAGGTACTGCCCAGCAGCTGGTAGCCTACTTACCACGCAGTGTCATCTGCCCTCAGTTTCCAAAACCTCTCATCTTCCAGTAGCTTAAGCTATAGTTAAATTGCTCTTTCTTGTAATTCTTATTATTTAGAAAAAGCCAGGAGAGAGTTAGCAGTCTCCCAGGATAAAAGTTCTGTCATCTCTATTAACATGATCAAGGTGGTGGGAACAGCGCTATCTGTTTCACTAAAGAAAATAGGTGTTACTTACTGGCAAGAAGTGCATCTTGTGCGTTTGCTAATCATGCCACAGTGATATTGATAAAGTTGCCATAATAATGTACAAGGCCAATAGTGTTACAGAATCTGGTCTGACTCTGAGCTCTGAATTGCAGAGCCAAGGCCAGCAGACAGCAAGATGTTGAATACATCCCCTCCCCCAAACCTGGTAAAGATTAGTAAAGACTAGCAATGCAACACTGGGCACTTTTTATTCAAAGCAGTTTGAAAAGGTACCAGACTGTCAAAAGGGGCAGAACTAGGAATGTGTGTGTGTGAATTTGGTTCCAGAATTGCAGTTGCAGAGAGGTAGGGTTCACAGTGCACCAAAAGAAAAAAAAAATCACAATGCTTATAGCCTACACACACAAAAAATAGAAGAGTGCGTAGGGAGCAGGAAGCAAGCTCAGAGACGGATATAGTGAAGTACTGAATATGCAACTGCTAAAGGGGTCATGCTTTTGTGCAAACCAAACAGGTCACGTAGGCAGGTCTGGGAGAAGCTATTTCTGCTGTTATTCAAAGCCAGCTGTCCCTTTCAGAGCGTCATTCCCTTGCTCTTCCTTATACCCATTTGCACAGTGACTCTTCTTCCTGTATTCTGTACTTGTAATTGTTTGTTGTTTGATATCATCACCTACTCAGTAGAAATAATAATAAATAGAATAGATAAAAAAAGCAAGACTCTTAAACCTGCCAATTTAAATTAGGTTAAGAAGAAGTGTTCAAGATAAGCTAAAAGCAAATTAGATGAAAGCCAAGATCTGCCCAAGAGATTGCCTCTACACACTAGAGAAAGGAGAGCCAACTCACTTCTCCAAATGAGGAATCTGCACTTATGTAGTGGCTAACATCACAAAATTTCTTTTTTCTGTCTACTTGTTAGGAAGATCCTCACCATATCCCACTGGGCACAGATGTAATCAGAGAAGTTTTAATCTTTTCTCATAAGCCAGTCCCCTCAGCAATCACTAGTGTTGCATTTCTTTGAATTCCCTTCCAACTGCTCTGTAACATTATGGTAAGAGGTTCTCCAGCCCTGCATACTATCTTCTATGGGCCAGCTCCCTTCCACATCAGAGGGACCCAAGGGCATTCAGTAGGAAACACTAAGTGTCTTGGGGATCAACCAAGATTTTCCATTTCACCATTCTCAAACAGAAGAAGATTATTGTTCCTTCCTGAATAAAGGTATGATGGTTCTTCATCTGCAGACTGAAAAAATAAAAAGAAAATAAAATTAGAAAATGGCTCTTCTGCTGTGATACCGCATTGCAGACTCGCATCTAATTTTCTGCCAATATTATCCACTCAGCCTCTTTCAACATAGCTGTTTTCCAAATTTTTCCTCCCACTGAATCTGTATGTTTGATTAATGTTTTCCCAGATGTCTGAACCTGGAGAAAAAAAGCACTTTCAGTCTCATTTTGTTAAGTGCTAGGAATCTCTTTGATGATCCATAACTAATTTTACTGTACTTGTCACAAAGCAGATGTGTGGCAATAGTCCCCTAAGCAAGCTGCATTCAATCATTACAAACTCCAGAGTTCTCCTTTCTTTTTCCTCCCCTTTTTTTGTGTTTATTTTTCATTAGTAATTAACCTTCACAGTTTATCATATTCTCCTTCACTGGTTTAATGAACACATTTGACACATGAGTTACACTGTTGGTCCAACCACATTTTATCCTTTTGTAGATTAGGGTGCCATTTCAGGAATATAACAAGTTTTCATTTTGGCTATTTTGTCTCAATCACTTAGTACATTAACTCTTTATTTCTAATTTACCTGAAAGATTTTTGCATTCAAAGACTGGAGAGTCTTTAAACATTACGAAGAGGAACTACTGAAAGACTGTAAATAATTTCTACTTAAAGAAGGTGTACTTTATTAGCTCTAACTCAGCATCCATAATTTGCAATAGCTTTAAAGCTCCCCTTTGTTTCATCCCTCTCTCCTGGAAAGGTATAAATCACCTCTAAACTGTCCCTCTTATTTCTGATAAGCTTCAGCTGTAACAAAAACAAAGAGAAGACTGATGCTATTGAGTCTGACAATGGGAGGAATTCATGGAACTATCTAAAAAGAAACAACCCCTTTGTGACTGTACAGAAAACACGACTGTTTAGAATCACAGAGTAGCTGAGGCCGGAAGGTATCTCCAGAAATCATCTGGTCCAACCCCTTTGCTCAAAGCAGTGTCACCTAGAGCAGGTTGCTCAGGGCCATGCCCAGGCAGGGTTTGAATATCTCCAGTGATGGAGATGAGACGCGGCAACCTCTCTGGGCAACCTGTGCAAGTATTTAATCACTCTCACACTAAAAAAAGTTTTGTTTTTTTCCTTTTGTTTAAAAAGAATTTTTTTATATTTCGATTTGTGCCCATTACTACTTTTGAAAGTCACACCTCATTACACTAACAAAACAGGTTTCTTGCCAGGGTTTTTTTTCTGCAGGAAAAATAAATCAGCTACAAATGTGCATCTATTTTTCTGCAGAAGTTGTCAAAGTGCAATTGTAATACCAACCTAGATATTTGTGCTACTAGACATATTGAAGACCTTATGAAACAAAAATACCAGTACACTGGCTGTATACTGAAGTAAAGTGAATTGCTAGTGAATGTTGGAATAAAAACCATAGAATAATTTTTATCATAGTAATATCAGTAGGTATTAAAACAGAAATTATCATATTGTTCTTGTCCCTTCTTCTAAAACTATAGGAGAATTAGCTTGTTTGGGTTTTACTATTAGATTCCATTTTACTGTATGTGAGAGGTGTGCCTGTGCATGTGTGTGGTTGCCTGCACATTAGGTCTCTGAAGAAAGTAAGTGCAAACTTAGATGAGTTTTTGAATCTCAAAACTGGGTGTTCAAGAATCCATCAGGAGTCTATGGTACAGTTTGATGAGAAGCATCATGGTGACTATCAAAAATATTA